>BQKZ01006054.1:5584-20674 GCA_036244855.1 Temnopleurus reevesii | reverse complement strand
CTTTCTGGCTCTAGTTCAGCTCATTGTTGAATTAAATACCCTTTTACATTTGTATATGTTTTTTTTTTATAGTGATGATTATTTATCATTTATTATTTTATTATTTCATAGCTATATGATTACGCAACGATGTCGTTGAGAAAAAATTACAATGATCAAGCTGTGAAAATTTAAGCAAAACCCGACAATCCTTTTAAAAGTTATGAATTTTCAAAGTTTTGATTTCTGCTCCTCATGGGCTTCTTAAATTGGCAACCTACCTGCACAAAATGGCTGCCAACTAGGACAACTCTCCATTAGTTTGTACATATAATCTCGCATTTTCTTTTTCTCCTAGAAGAGTAGACACAGTTTTACTCTTCTCTTCAAATATGATACGGACATAATAATTCTGCATGTATTTTGGGATTAATCTTTTTGATTCCTCATCTACTTTTTTGTAAAAATAACAAAATGTGAAATTTTGTGCAAAAAGTTAATGGATAGTTCTCAATGTTGGCAGCCTTCTGGTTTGTGTATGTTGCCAATTTGCATGATTTAAGGAGCCCATCAGGGGTCGATATCAAAACTTTGAAAATTCATAACTTTTGAACAGAATCCTTCAAGTCCCATTTAAGATGGCATCTGCTCTCATCTGACTAATTATTCTATGCCTTCTATTTTTGTTCGGGATATTCTCTCTTTCTCTCTGTCAAAAAAAATGTTACTTTCTATTTCCTTCAGGTTTTTACTATTTGTTTCTTTGGTTTTCATTGTTTCTAAAGCGTCATGAGCACCTTATGGTGGACCTGTGCGCTATATAAGTAGCCACCATTATTATTATTATTATTATTATCATTAATAGATTCTCACATTTTCACAGTTTGATCATTGCATTTTTCTCCACCCACTGAGAATGTATCAATGACTGGGTGAAGTTCCCCTTTTATGACCGCTTTGGCAGTCCATATTAACGTCACGAATAGCGGCCACACAGCGAAAGCCTAGTATCGAGTCAGCGCAACATTGCAGGGATAATGATTAGCTTATAATCTTGGTATATTCATTGAAGAGGATAACTATGAAGATTTTGATTTTTCTTCTTACCTTGATTGACAGTAAGTACATTACAAAACAAAACTACCAAAATTGTCAGATGAAGAGAAATATTTTTTTATTATAATATCATGATGGTTTTCAGAGTGGTATTGGTTTTTACTATTCATCTGCATGTCAGAATCATACCTGTTATATTTAGGTGGGTTTACTAATGTATGCAAATGATATGCGTTCTATATGTACACAGAAGATGTTATTGATGTCTCGATAGCTTACACGATGCTTGCCCGACATAGCAACAAGTAATTTATGCAAACTGGATTAAAGTATAATTGTAGTTCAATAAATCACTTTCGTAATGTATTCAAATTTATCTTTATTTACCCTTGACAAACTATGTATTCAGCTGTCAAAAAAATATGAGAGCCTGCCACTTGCACACATTAACGTTGTGTGTTGGACAAGCATTGTTAGCTTGTCCACCCTAGCAACAGTCACTGCATGCTAGTCACATTACTTCTATTGAAATACGATCATAATTTTTTTTTATAACGGATGAACAACTGGTTCGTCATTTTTAACAAAGAAGCGTGAATGAAAAATAATAATAAAAATAGATGCAATTTATATAGCGCATGCACGTATCCACTCTGCTGAGTGCTCAAGACGCTTTTACATTATTAATACCCTGGTTTTAGCCCGGCAGCCATCCGCGGCGCACTTGGCATTTCAAGGAATAAATATTTATGCCAGGTACCCATTCACCTCACCTGGGTTGAGTGCAGCACAATGTGGATGAATTGCTTGTTGAAGGAAATTGACGCCATGGTAGGATGAATACAATTGAATACATTACAAAAGTGGTTCATTAGGAAGAAGAGTATTTCTTTTAAATATAGTATAACAAAGAAAACACAACTTTTTAATAAGAATATGGTTCGAAGTGGCCGCATTTCAACTTCAGCTTAAATAATACTTACAAGTGAGGTTAAAGCCCCTGTCACATAGGGCCCCGGAAGCAACACGATTAATCGCGACTCTCTGTTCGCACGCAGCCATCTGTGAACTGACAAAGAGTCGTGTTGAATTGTGTTGTTTCCGGGGCCCTATTTGACCGGGGCCTTATATAACATTTGAGGTAATCAGCAATATGTAAAAAATGTGATTTCATGGCAATAGAACCCAGTTAATGAGGTACAGTATTACAATTGAGAGGAATGAAATCATTAAATAAAAAGTCAAGTAGACGACAGTTACATAACATTGAGTTTGAAGAGAACGAGTATTTTTAATTAGAGTCATAAAGGTTTTGAGTAGGAAATTAGTTTTTACTATTGCCCTGAAATAAAAGAGGTACGATAAATTGAAAATCAATCCTTTTTCTATGGTACATGTTTTGTCATAGACCTATGATTGATATTTATCATATTTACGTCGTTTAATGACATTCATTCATTCATTCAAATACGTTTATTCAATTTCGTTATTTCAAGACATATTTTATGTTACAGGCCACTGATATGATTATTATATTTATTCCATGCCTGCGCATTAGTAAACTATGCCATTTGGTCAAAATTAAACATTAAAGCGATAGACTAGTTTTGGGAGGAGGGCGCTTCAGATATTTAACCAATTTGCGAGCTGCAGTAAAATGAATACCATAATGTAGTTTTTCAATAGTAAATTAGAGCATGTTCATAGTTTAATTGAATGAAATCGACCTAGAAATGGCTTAATTATCGCAAAATAAAAAATCATGCTGCGGTCGTTCTCCCTTACACAACATGCTTCACGTACAGAATGAGCGCGAACTCACACACCGCAGACAATACCGCCGATCGCACCGCCCATTTCAGGCCAACGGTCCCCCGTGCAAAAGCACTTAGCACACCGTAGGAATAATGGCTGATTGACGTGTTCGACGTAAAATACACAGCATACGAGCAAAAATGTACTCCTAATATTCTACACAGATATATTTAGGCATGTAAAGCAACTTGTGAATACATCAGCTCGTTTAACATCACTTTCTGCATCCCGGTCATTACGAATCTATACCATTAATTACATACAATATTCATATCAGAATCAAATCAGAAGGTTTGGCATTACACTCGGCCGATTTTTACTCCACACTAATCTGCTAATGAATGGATGTCCGATTAAGCCCCGGTCACATGGGACCCCGGAAGCAGCACGATTCACCCCGACTCTTTGTTAATTCACTGTTAACTGCCTCAGAACAACGAGTCGGGGTGAATCATGTTGCTTCCGAGGTCCTATGTGACCGGGGCTTAATTCAAGAGGTATCTGATGTCAATGATATAGTTTGTATATTGTTCAAGTGCATAAAACCAAGGACTTTCGACAATGGACAGTTATATTCTACGTAATAGGATCGCTAGCGTGTGACTTCCATTGTCATCTGAATAACATTCTTTTAATATGTTTCTACTTTGATGTCATGATGGTCACCGCCGATCAGGATGTAGGGAGAAACAAGAAGTCTGTTTTCACATATTGAAATTGAACAAATCGTGTGCGCAGAAGGCAATAAATCAATTATATCCTGAAAAACCAATGTGCAGTTTTTATTTACGACGGCCTATTTTAGTTCCATGTGTTTTATTTTGGAAAGGGAAGATATAATTATATTAATGATAAGGCTGAATGGAGATTGGATGACTATCACTTATGATCCAATTTTTGCAGAATTCCTCATACCTTTCCAGAGATGCAAGATACATAGCATGTATTGGTCATAAGTCTCTTGACGTTATTGAGGTCATCATGTGTGTCCGGGATTTTCCGGATAAGATAAAACCATATTTTGTATCATAAAATCGTCTGCTTCGCAATTTTGCTGCTCCAAATCTGAAGGATGTTCATTAAAAGTTTTAGTCTAAAACAGGACATCAGCAAACAAAAACCAAGACAGGACAAAATGTTCCTTTGTCAATGAAAAATGCACATATTAAGTGCTTTAATTGTTAATCATCTGGATGTTCTCATCAAAATGCATGCATAACATCCCAGGAACAATGGCATTAATTGTCCATCTGAAAAAGGGTCTTTGATAAAAACCAACCCAAGAGAGCTTTATCCGATATAACTTGGATTACTAGTTAAAGCCCCGGTCACATAGGACTCCTGAAGCAACACGATTCTCACCGACTCGTTGTTCTAAGACAGTTAACTGTGAATTAACAAAGAGTCGGAGTGAATCGTGTTGCTTCCGGGGTCCTATGTGACCAGGGCTTAAGTAGTTAAAAGCAAATAAAACGACTTAGACTCCTTATGTCCAAATTAGGCTCCGCGCGAGTTTTTTTCTTGTTTGCATGCTCGTTCTCTGTGCATCCGTGCAGTTGTTTCACTGTATAAGCTAGGCTTCGCACAAGTCTTTCTTTATCAATCATGAGAAACGATTCATTTTTGACATTCAAAATTTAAAAAACAATGCATGTATCTACAGTCATGGCTTGTTTAGGGTAGTTGTTTTTACGTGCACTGCTGACTAAACACGATATACACTATTTCCGAAAAATTAAGTCGAACGCAGACAGTAGATCTGTAAGCCGTGTATTCAACTGTGTGGACACAAAAATGACAAGCCGGTTCCGATTTCAATAGCAGTACGAAGGAGCATTGAATTAGCGTTCGACTTAATTTTTCGGAAATAGATTATATCGTGTTACTATAGTAAATAATTATATGAGGCCTCAGATATACCCTTTAAAGGAGGAACGCGATATAAACTATTTCCGCAAAATAAAGTCGGCTATGGACAATACGCAGTGTAAACTGTGCGGACACAATAAGAGCAAGCCGATTCCGATTGAAATAGCATTACAAAGGAGCATTGAATTGACGTTCGCCTTAATTTTTCGGACATAGATTATATCGCGGTGAGATTGCCTGAGTACAATAAACAAGATATTATAATTTTTTTGATCTTTCTGTTTTTATTTGTATCATTTTTTTTCTCTAGTATTCGTAGGGATCAATTGTTCGCGAGCCAATGTCGTATGCCATGGAGAAGCGGTCTCAAGAACGGTCAAAATGGCGGAAATGTTGGATACTAATATCAGCCGATTTTTAATCACCACCAATGTAAATGAATGCGTTCAAAGGAGTGTCAATAATTCGTCGGTTATAACATGCCTCTCGCCAGGTAGATATAATAAAATAATAATAATAATATATCTTATTTACCCAGGGTAACCACTTTCAGTTGTAGGCTGTTCTTCTTCCAGCGGGCCCTGCATATCATTGGCATCCGTCTGTCTCGGGAGACAATGGAGAATGCGTCGTATTAACGTGTCATTTAATTGTGGAGCTGCAGCGCCGGGTGTGACTGTAGAGCCCGATCCTGAATAACATAAAGTTATTATTACCCTTCTCCAGACTTAAATGCCGAGCGCCTGGCAAGAAGGCAGATGGTCGCATTTGTATAAGTCTTTGGCATGACTCGGCCTGGCATCGAACCCACGACCTTCCGTTCATGGGGCAGACGATTTACCATTGAGCCACACATCATGTCCGGTCATGGGAACGACTTTGCAAAGTTTGCCTTACGCCGAGTTAGCGTTAATTACTTCCTACAAGAAAGCTGTGTTACGCCATTTTTCAACTTTTATTTTTCTTACAAATCTAACTATCAAGAACCTCGATCGTAGAATTTTTCTTTGTGTTTAACTGAGCGACATTATTTAAAGTACAAGCAAAGTTTTGGTAAAAGCGAATATTTTTGTCCTTAAATTTTGTCTTCAATTCCTGATATAATGTGATATTAGTATCATTAAAGGTCCACTATTATGAAAATAGGAAATATTTGGTTCAATGAAAGGGAATTGGAATGCGCAATCACCTGAAATGAAATCCCCGAATTGATCCACATATTTCCTTTTGTTATTTACAGAACCACCTCTGAAACATGATCTAGCAAGGTGAACAAACTTGACTCTTCTGATGTCACAACAGGATTGACATTTGAAAGAAATTTTTAGGGGCGTTCCCTACTAAGCCAGCATAAAATTGAAAAAAATATTATAAAATATATGAAACACATTTGGGCTCTCTTTCACTGAAAAGGGTATTGATAATAGTATAATACATCAATACAGATCAACTTGTATTTTCATAATAGTATCCCTTTAACATATCGCACAAAAGATTGTGGGAAAAAAATGAATGAGTTATGGTAAAGTTATACCTAAAATATGCAAAATATCTCAGTCTCGTGTACTCCGAAACTAAATCAATATTTTATTTCTCGATAACGGACAACCTTATCGAGCACAGAATTGAATGAGAATTTAATTTTCGTGTATACCTTGTTATCGTTCGTTTTTCAAATCTCAGAAATAACCGTTCATATGTCCGATGACAAACACAATATTGTTATTCCCAATAGAGGGAGCTAAATATGATTGAAATTAAAATTTTCAATCAAATTCTGTGCGGAAAAAAAAATAAGCTTTTGGTCTAGAAATATGTGTAAGATATATATGTGATGATAAATATCCCGTAAAATTCACATTTCTTAATCTTTACCAAAACTGTATTTGGGCTTTAATTTTCTTCTCAAATCGGATCGTAATAGGGCCTACTTGCTTTAGCCGACGCTTTAAAGTCATAGGATAGCTTTGTCAAATACCGAAATTAAATTTCACCGAGTCAGATAGTGCGATAGTCATAATTCTAAACCTTTACCTAGAATAGGCATGCTATGTATTTCATGGGCTAATTCGTCAAGTAGATTTCCATATATAAGCGATTGAACAATGGAAATATGTTAGCGTCCGGCCGGACGCTTATCTTTTTTTTCAGCAAGGCACCATGCGCTGACAAACCTCTACAGGACCTCCGGAGGTAAAAGCGCGGTATTTACGTTGACCCCAAACCACGTGGTTTCTGAGCGGCGATTCATTTTCCCTTTTTTGAGATAGTAAGCGATATATTCATGCTTTCATATTTTCAGATACTTTTAGTTACATGGGTATCAATAAGATGAATTGCATTTTAACTTCGTTTTGAGATGATTTTTTTTCATTGCGATTCATTCACTTTAAATCTTAATTTTGCAGAACCGTGTCATAACGGAGGAGCCAGTATGTTTCAGCAGGGATATCTATCAACCTGCAATTGTCCCTATGGATTCAGCACGCGATTATGTGATTGTAAGAATACGGAGGTTTCGATTGCATTCGTCACAGTCACAGTCAACCGGAAGTACACGTCACATTTGGCAGATGCTCATTGTTACGTCACAGCTACACTGCAAAAACACTGGTGTTGAATTTAACACCAGTCTTACTGGAATCTATTTAGGACCACACCAGGAAAGTGTTAAAACAACACACATGACACAAGTTGGTGTTAAATTGTATTGATTTGATTCCAAATTGGTGTCAATTTAACACCTTTCTGATGTTGTCCTATATAAATTCTGATTGGTGTTAAATTTAACACCAGCGTTTTTGCAGTGTGTGATTAATCTGTGACCTGGGATTGTTTCATCAAGATTTGTCGCAGAGACAATTAGTCATGCAGCGGTGACAAATTCGTTGATTGTGATTGGATGAAAACCACTATTGCTGACAGTTGCTATGGGAACTGTCGGAAAATGACTCTTTGTCGCTGCGACAAATCGTGATGAAACACCCCCTGGTAACGAGCCCTCGCAGTCTGCAATGAACATTTCCTCATTTTTCCGTTCGCTCACTGATCTGTGACGATCGAGCCGACAGACGCGCGTGCGCCTCATGCGTAGATGCTATTGTGACGTCATCTGGAACTAGTTCGTCGACTGAACACAAAATCAGTTGCGGGGATGACATAGATTGACCTTTACTTCCGGTCGACTGTCACTGTGACTGTGACGAATAAAATCGAAAAATCCAAAATGTAGCGTGGGATAAAGGTCCGCGCACACCAAACACGGCACGGCATCACGGCACGGTTTTTACGCGATATCTCCCGTGTGATTGGCCAATTGTTAAACATCTTTTGCGCGGAGGAGCGCGCTGGCCAATAACAACCAAGGTACTGCGTAAATACCGTGCCGTTATGTCGTGCCGTGTTTGGTGTGATGGGGCCTTAATTAGGGTAAAGGCCCGGACAAACCGAACACGGCACGGCATAACGGCACGGTTTTTACGCAGTATCTTGTTTGTTATTGGCCAACGCGCTCCACCGCGCACAGGATGTTTAACAATTGGCCAATCACAGTTTAGACATCGCGTAAAAACCGTGCCGTGATGCCGTGCCGTGTTTGGTGTGCTAGCGCCTTGAGCCGATAGATGCGCGTGTGCCTCATGCGTAGATGCTATTGTGACGTCATCTGGAACTAGTTCGTCGACTGAACACAAAATCAGTTGCGGGGATGACATTGATTGACCTTTACTTCCGGTCGACTGTCACTGTGACTGTGACGAATAAAATCGAAAAATCCGAAATGTAACGTGGGATAATTAGGGTAAAGGCCCGGACAAACCGAACACGGCACGGCATCACGGCACGGTATTTACGCAGTATCTTAGTTGTTATTGACCAGCGCGCTCCTCCGTGCAAAGGATGTTCAAGAATTGGCCAATCACAGGGCAGACAGCTCGTAAATACCGTGCCGTGATGCCGTACCGTGTTTGGTGTGCCCGGGCCTTAAGGCTAATCGTTAACAGAGATGACAACCTCTCCGGAATATGCACGTGGTGTAATTCCGCATGAATTTATATCTGTTATTACTATATTTGCTTTCATTACGTACAGCTGTTTCGTTATTCACACTTTGAGTTGACATCATATTTATTCCAGAAAGGTTGGCTTCGAGTCCCAGTGTTGTGATAAAGATGGGACATTTATGAATGACTAAAAAATGTTCATCCATTTGCTCGCTGATTTAAAGTAGATATTTCAAGAATCAGGTTTAATCCATAAGCCCCGGTCACATAGGACCCCGGAAGCAACACGATTCACCCCGACTCTTTGTTAATTTCTGTATATTATTGACATTTGATTTTCTATTTTGAATATTGTATTGATGTATACAGAAATTTTTTTGTCAAAGGAAAAAATAAATGTTATTTTGAATTGAATTGAATTGAAAAAAAAATTCACAGTTAACTGCCTCAGAACAACGAGTCGGGATGAATCGTGTTGCTTCCGGGGTCCTATGTGACCGGGGCAATAGATGTATGTTTGTCGCAGGTATAAAAAAAAAACATTAGATAAATAAGAATTTACTTTCGTTAAAGGTTTGAAAAAAAGTATTTTAAAACCGAGACCAAAATTCTACAATTTGTACGAGAATACTGTTAAAGGCACAAATTACGGTTATGCTTACAACTTGTTGTGTACCTCAGATATGCCAAAATAATAACCCCTATTAAGTATTTCGGTCGAATGTAGTCCAGAAAATTGAATTCAAATAAAAATCTATTCTATCATAATTCATCTTGACACCAACGGTATTGCGATACTCCTACACACACAAAGCATAAGAGCACATACAGTGCGCACTTCAATACACAGCCCACACTGCCACACCATGCGGGATACGCACTGAGAGAGACTCTTGCGCTATTGGTCAACGAGAGGTTAACGGCTGTTTTGAATTTTGAACGCACGGTCCATTAGTTCGAGGCCCGAATAGAAGANATTTTTCATTGCGATTCATTCACTTTAAATCTTAATTTTGCAGAACCGTGTCAGAACGGAGGAGCCAGTATGTTTCACCAGGGATATCTATCAACCTGCAAATGCCCGTATGGATTCAGCACGCGATTATGTGATTGTAAGAATACGGAGGTTTCGATTGCATTCGTCACAGTCACAGTCAACCGGAAGTACACGTCACATTTGGCAGATGCTCATTGTTACGTCACAGCTACACTGCAAAAACACTGGTGTTGAATTTAACACCAGTCTTACTGGAATCTATTTAGGACCACACCAGGAAAGTGTTAAAACAACACACATGACACAAGTTGGTGTTAAATTGTATTGATTTGATTCCAAATTGGTGTCAATTTAACACCTTTCTGATGTTGTCCTATATAAATTCTGATTGGTGTTAAATTTAACACCAGCGTTTTTGCAGTGTGTGATTAATCTGTGACCTGGGATTGTTTCATCAAGATTTGTCGCAGAGACAATTAGTCATGCAGCGGTGACAAATTCGTTGATTGTGATTGGATGAAAACCACTATCGCTGACAGTTGCTATGGGAACTGTCGGAAAATGACTCTTTGTCGCTGCGACAAATCGTGATGAAACACCCCCTGTTAACGAGCTGTCGCAGTCTGCAATGAACATTTTCTTGAATTTCCCGTTCGCTCACCGATCTGTGACGATCGAGCCGACAGACGCGCGTGCGCCTCATGCGTAGATGCTATTGTGACGTCATCTGGAACTAGTTCGTCGACTGAACACAAAATCAGTTGCGGGGATGACCTTGATTGACCTTTACTTCCGGTCGACTGTCACTGTGACTGTGAAGGAAAAAAAAATCGTAAAATCCAAAATGTAGCGTGGGACAAACCGAACACGGCACGGCATAACGGCACGGTTTTTACGCGGTATCTTTTGGTTGTTATTAACCAGTGCTCAATAATTGGCCAATCACAGGGCAGACATCGCGTGAAAACCGTGCCGTGATGCCGTACCGTGTTTGGTGTGCCCGGGCCATTAGGCTAAAGGTGCCAGCACACCAAACACGGCACGGCATAACGGCACGGTTTTTTACGCGGTATCTTTTGGTTGTTATTAACCAGTGCGCTCCTCCGCGCAAAGGATGTATAACAATTGTTCAATCACAGGGGGGATAGCGCGTGAAAATCGTGCCGTGATGCCGTGCCGTGTTTGGTGTGCCCAGGCCTATAGGCTAATCGTTAACATAAAATAGTATTTATAAATACTATAAATACTATTATCTGATTATATATATATATACTATGCTATACTAGATGACAACCTCCCAGGAATATGCACGTGGTGTAATTCCGCATGAATTTATATCTTTTGTTACGATATTTGCTTTCATTACGTACAGCTGTTTCGTTATTCACACTTTGATTTGACATCATATTTATTCCAGAGAGGTTGGCTTTGAGTTCCAGTGCTCGCTGATTTAAAGTAGATATTTCAAGAATCCGGTTTAATCCATAGATGTATATTTGTCGCAGGTATAAAAAAACATTAGATAAATAAAATTTTACTTTCGTTAAAGGTTTGAAAAAAGGGCTTTTAAAACCGAGACAAAAATTCTACAAATTGTACGAGAATACTGTTAAAGGTAGAAAACTACATTTGCACAAATTACGGTTATGCTTACAACTTGTTGTGTACCTCAGATATGCCAAAATAATAAACTCTATGAAGTATTTTGGTCGAATGTAGTCCAAAATATTTAATTCAAATAAAAATCTATTTTATCATAATAAATCTTGACACCAACGATATCGCGATACTCCTAGCGTATTACGGTACCACACACACAAAAAAAAAAAAAAAAACATAAGAGCACATACAGTGCGCACTTCAATACACTGCCCACACTGCCACACCATGCGGAATACGCACTGAGAGAGACTCAGGACTGCGCTATTGGTCAACGAGGGGTTAACGGCTGTTTCGAGGCCCGAATAGGAGAACTATAATTGGAATAACTATAAATGCGCCTATCATGACCAATCTTCGTGCTTAATTGATTGGTGATAAGTTCTAACATTTAGTACCCTTCAACATAACACAACAATCTTAGAAAGTCAAATTTTAGGCTGCAAAAGAAGTATTCTACCTTTAAGGTAAATAATTGAAGTGTAGATAACGTTCTTATTTACTGTCCTGTTCACCTCAAACTGTTTTGATCTGTTTGTTTGTATTTCTGCTTATAACATGATATAAACTAATTCCCTAAAATCAAGTAGAACATCAAGTCAATGCTCCTTTGTAATGCTATTCAAATCGCAACCGGCTTCTAATTGTTGTGTCCGCCCAATTCAATTCACGGCGTGCGGATCTTTTACCGGGCTTTCACATTTACAACGCGGACGTTATCGAGGCCGTTAGAACAATAAAAGAACGGTCATGGCTGGCTAATCCTTTTCAGTAACGGCCTCGATAACGTCCGCTTTGTAAATTTGAAAGCCCGGTTATGTCCTTTGACCGACTTTGTTTTTTCGAAAATAGTTTCTAACGTGTTTTATGATCAAATCAAGATTTGTCTGGTCAAGACTAAGGCTGCGGTCACATAGAAGCCCGGAAGCAACACGATTCAACACGACTCTTTGTTAATACACAGTTAACTACCTCCGAACAAAGACTCGTGTGTTGAATCGTGTTGCTTCCTATGCTTCCGGGGCCCTATGTGACCGGGGCCCTATGTGACCGGGGCCCTCTGTGACCGGAGCTAAAGCCAAGTCTTCGGTGCCCCCTTGATATATTTTATGTGTAATTATTCTAACAGATCCGTGTAAGTTTACGATGGAGAAAGGCGTAGAGGAAGGTTCGCGGCATTTTCACACCGTCAGCCGACTGCCAAAGGGTAGAACAAGAATTGCTTTTAGCTCATTTGTTCCACACATCCTTGTTTTTCTTTACGAACGCGCCACGCCTCATCGGAAAACGGTTGGATTTGGTAAGGCCCCGGTCACATAGAGGCACAGAAGCAACACGATTCAACACGACTCTTTGTTCATTCACAGTTAACTGCCTCAGAACAAAGAGTCGTGTTGAATCCGTTGCTTCCGGGGGCCCTATGTGACCAGGGCTTAAAGCCCAAGTACAGTTTTGGTAAAAGCGAATATTTTTATCACCAGATTTTGTCTTCAAATCTATATGAAATGAAATATAGTATCATAAACATATTGCACAAAAGATTGTGCGAAAAATGGTGGCTGCCGGGCTAAGGCCAGAGTTATGATGCTGAAATTGTAAGGCGCTTAAGGAACTCTCAGAGTTGCTATATAAAAGCCGTTCATTATTATCATTATTATTATTATTATTATCATTGTTATTATTATTGTTATTATTATTACTAATACAGTGTATTAATATTATTATTATCATTATCAATTATAATTAATATTATTATTACTATAATTACTATTACTATTATCATTATCATTATTATTATCATTATTATTATTATTACTATTATTATCATTATCATTATCATTATTATTATGTCTTATCAGATATCTACCGAGATACTGGTTCGATTTTCATACGGCGTTCCACGTTTTCCCACGACACGTTGGACAGCATTCATAATCGCAGTTTCTCGTACAAGAACGGGACAGTGAGGGATAGGAATATGTGGATCGATTTTACAGACAATGTGTACCGCATCGGACTCATCGGGAGCAACTCATCTGTGATGACGTATGCAGATTCTGTCAAGTTTGACGTTGAATCCGTAGCTTTGGGTAATAATGGCGGAGGGAAGAGGGTCTATGAGTTTGATTTCCAGTGTTAACAACCTCGTAGCGAGTGGGGCATAGCGGCGGCGAATCACGTCGATCGTGCCAGGAAAACTGAGTAACAATTCAAATCAGGGACAAATCTACAGTAATTTGCAAAAGTTTAAGACCATTTTTCATATTTGTATTAACCTGTACACATTCATTGGTGGAGTCAGAAGAGTTTGAAGCCCCGGTCGCATCGGTCCCGGAAGCTTCACGATTCACCCGACTCGTGGTTCTGAGGCAGTTAACTGTGAATTAACAAAGAGTCGGGGTGAATCGCGTTGCTTCCGGGGTCCTATGTGACCGGGGCTTTACTGACACCTTTGGGTGACATTTGCTCCAGTTCACTGCTTATAAACAGCAAGTTGTATTGCTCAGACTATCAATGAAACCCTGGAAAAGACGAATTAGTTTGATCTATTGGAAGGATTTTGCGAGATCTCACACAATGATTCCCATTTCATCAGGCATATAGATTAAAGCAATGTGGAGGATCAAGTCATTGTGAGAGAGAGAGAAGGACAGAGGGAGAGAGAGAGAGAGAGAGAGAGAGAGAGAGAGAAAGGGATTTGGAGAGGGAGAGCGAGAGCGAGAGAGGGAGAGGGAGGGGGAGAGAAGGACAGAGAGAGAAGGAGAGAGAGGAGGAAGGGGGGTAGAGAGAGAGACAGACAGACAGAGAAAGAGAGAGGGCGAGAGAGAGAACGACAGAGAGGAAGAGAGAGAGAGGGGGGAAGAGAAAAGAGGATGAGGGAGGGAGAGAGAGAGAGAAGAGGAAGAAGAAAAATGTGGATTGATTTTACAGACAATGTGTACCGCGTCGGAATCATCGGGAGCAACTTATCTCTGATGACGTATGAAGATTCTGTCAAGTTTGATGTTGGATCCGTAGCTTTGGGTAATAATGGAGGAGGGAGGAGGATCTACGAGTTTGATTTCCAGTGTTTACAACCTCGTAGCGAGTGGGACATAGCGGCGGTGAATGACGCCGATCATGCAAGGAAATTTGAGTAACAAAACGGTTGTTCAAATCGGTATGGTTGGCCGTTACCGCCAAAACACGTGTGCCTGTAGCATGCGCGTGCTGGTCAAAACGTACGCATGGGTCTGGAATCGGTCTGTCAAGGAGAAGAGAGAGAGGGAAAGAGAGAGGGGGAGAGAGGAAGAGAGAGAGAGGGAGACAGGAGGACAGAGAGAGAGAGAGAGAGAGAGAGAGAGAGAGAGAAGAGGAAGAGGAAAATGTGGATTGATTTTACAGACAATGTGTACCGCATCGGACTCACGAATCGGGAGCAACTCGTCTCTGATGACGTATGCAGATTCTGTCAAGTTTGACGTTGAATCCGTAGCTTTGGGTAATAATGGAGGAGGGAAGAGGCTCTACGAGTTTGATTTCCAGTGTTGACAACCTCGTAGCGAGTGGGACATAGCGGTGGCGAATCACGTCGATCATGCTATTCTTTCATACTATTCGCTGATGACTCAAATATATTTTATTCACACTCCAACCCTAACACACTCCTTTCGACAATCAATACTGAACTACAGCATGTTGTTAATTGGATTAAGGCTAACAAGCTTTCACTAA
>BQKZ01006053.1:0-13745 GCA_036244855.1 Temnopleurus reevesii | reverse complement strand
ATAATAAGGGATCGAACACAAGGGTGCATTGCCTAATTAGCTATTCATGGTCGTCTGTTTCGTGAATACGTGCCCGTTAAATGGGTGCGAATTGGCGAGTGTTGCGGGTTGATTGTAACCCATGGCATCTTTGATAGAAACACACAATATGATGTCAATGGAATCTGAATGACAAGGTGCTTGTGACCATCAAAAATACATTTTTACAGCAGTTATCATGTTGTGGCAGGGTTATATATGAATGGATTATAAAAACCTGGGATTAAATCATTATTACATGTTATTTGTATTCATCAGATCTCTTTATATTTTGAAATCACCCCATGAGAGAATGTCCAGCACTGTTGACCTAGCCAATCAACCAATTTTGTTCGAAATATTTGCAGTGTACTTTATGATAAAGCAGTTTTCATGCCTGGTTCACCATCCTGTTCATATTTCAAAGCTGAATAATTTGTTTAGATGTGAATCTACATTCCACCCACAATAGAAAAGAGCAATACCAGTCCAAAGTTCAATCTCATTCAAAAGAAAGATGAGTGAGTCAAACTGAAAACTGTACAAATTCAACTTTATTTGCAACATTTCTATTTGAGAGCTCAAAGCATTTATTGAATTGCCAACAAAACCCAGGAATTTTACCCTTTTCAAAGGATTTTCTAAAGTAATTCTTCATAATTCAGAAAGATGAATTTAACATATTTTTCAACCCACTCAATGATAAAGAATTTGTTGAATTGAAGAAAATAATAATACCCTGAAATTTATGTGTTCCTGGATTTAAAAACTAGTAAAATTTGTTTTAATTCAGGAACATATGCATTCTTGAAAAAAAATATTTCTTCAATCTTTTTTGTGGGATAATTCAATTGAATAAAATGTCAGTACTGAAATAACATGGTCATTCAAAAAGTTAAGTTCAACCATTTTATATTGTTGATTGTGTGTTTTTTTTGTTTGTGAGAGAAGGAGAGAGAGAGAGAGAGAGAGAGAGAAGAACAGAGGAAGAAATGCATCACTCTACCCACATAAGAAAATGATGAAACTTACTGAAATTTAGTATCGTCCACAAGATGTTCTGAACAAAAAAACAAAAAAAAATGGAAAATAGTTTTAAAATGGGTTTTCTATTCAAAATCAAAATTAAAAATGCTAAAATAGAATGTATGAATTTTCTTTTAAAACTAAATTTGAATGTGTGTGTGTGTGTTTGTTTGTTTTTTTTTTGGGGGGAGGGGGTTGTTTTGAGGTCCATGAATGCCCGTATTTTGCCTGTATTGTCATTGATAAGTATGTGCCTCAAATATTTGGTGCATTAAAGTAGGTGAACCATACAAGATTGGTTTAATCTAATTAAGAAGATCATCTATGTCATGAAAACAGTTCATGATTTTATTGTGATCAGCATTACACTTCAAGATCATTCATGCATTGAGCGAATTCCTATCATTTTCACATCTTACTTAAGTCACAAGAGTTTCAATTTCTTCATGTTCATGGCTTTTTGTATTTCATTTTGTGTCAGATTATCAGTTAAGACTCCAGAATTTAAGCAGAAGAAAATGATTTCCTATATTTTGCAGTCTATGCATATGCTTCTACATAATTTCTTATGTATTCACTTTGTAAAATGGTTAGAAATGTATGATTATCATTACTATTAAGTTGTTTATAGCATTGGACTTTAGCATTTATAATGGATTATCTGCATGAAAAAAAGGACAAAAGGCCTTTGCTCACATAAATTTTGTTCAAAATATGCATTTTGTTTTTAAAAGGTATATACTCATATTGCTTTATAGTCGGATCAAGGTCTGATTTAATTGAAATAGATTGATTAATTTGTAGTTCTCCATCTATTTTTTAATCTTCTAGATTGCCTGGTGTCCCTGAAAGCTGTGAGGATCTTCACCCATGAGGGCAGCATTCGTCAATGAAGAGTGTCTGTCCAGGGTATGATGTCATTATGATGAGCATGAGTGTTGGCAGGCAAACCAACCGACTGGATTCATCTGGATATTGTTGAGTGGGCAGGTTCACCATAACGACAAGCAAGAGAGAGGAAGGAGAAAAAGGCTGGAGGCAATGCAAGCTGGAGCTTCATACAGCTTCTATGTCAACATGATACCACGACTGATACAGCATTGCAATTCCTACCACCTTCTCTTGATGAATGCACACTGCCTAGGTGAAGCCGCATTCATTAATTAAAAAAGGGATATTCACTTACCGTGGACTATACTTGGTGAAGATTGAATGCGAGGATGACTTAACAACAAGATATGGCAAGTGGACGTTGATTATATCTCAACTGGATAACTTCTGAGCATGTGGATTTTGAATTAAGTGGTGATTATATTTACAGTGTGTGTTTTTGATACAATTAAGGTTGGATTGTGGCAGTGTTAAGCCCTCATTTTGCAAAATGCTTTGTTATCTAATCTAGATGTGGACTTAGTTTGAGCCATGAAGCCAGTTGGTCTTTACATGAGGTCCAGGACCAGATGGGCTCGGGTCCTGGGCTTGTGTGCCGTCTTTGTGATTGGAGGTGTATGCCATTGTTATATTAACTTTGAACAAATATTCAGGAACTCTCATCCTGCCGGTGACATACCGCGACTGAAAGACAGAGATGGGCCTTTATACGGAGTTATGTTTTCACATCATTCAGCACGGCACCTATTACAAACAAACGACTCAACGGACCCAACGACGGATCAAGGAATGCAAACCACCGTAGACTCTACAAACAACGTGACTAACATGACCAACGTGACATCAAACAATGGGATATATCCCCCGGATCTTTTTACATTGGAGCAAAAACAAAATGGCGCGATTATCCTTCACGTGCTTGGGATGATTTACATGTTTGTTGCGCTTGCCATTGTCTGTGACGAATTCTTCGTGCCTGCATTGAGCGTGATCACAGACAAGTTAGACTTGTCGGACGACGTCGCCGGCGCCACCTTTATGGCCGCCGGTGGGAGCGCCCCCGAACTCTTCACAAGCCTCATCGGCGTCTTCTTCGCACGGAGTGACGTCGGCGTCGGGACAATCGTTGGTTCGGCTGTATTCAACATCCTCTTTGTGATTGGGATGTGCGCGACATTCAGTAAAGGAGTTCTTTCATTAACTTGGTGGCCTCTGTTTAGAGATTGTCTCTTTTATTCTATCAGTCTATCCGTTTTACTATATTCCTTCTCAGACAAACGCATACAATGGTATGAATCCTTGTGCCTACTTATTATATACATTTTATATGTAGTCTTCATGAAGTTCAACATGAACATTGAACGGTTCGTCAAGTCCCGGCTTCTCCGCAAAAAAGTTAGTGCAATTAAAGAGGTAAGTTTGCTTCACTCTTTTAGTTTTCATTGAATATTTCTCTCTTTTTTTCTCAGTTTATCAGTAATAACATTGATTTTGTCTTGTTTCTAAATGCAGGATGGACACATCAGTCAGTTTGTTCTACAAGCATGCCCTACAATAACATAGTTATTATGATTCATTGTAAAGACTTATTTCTTGTTTACAATTCAGTAACTCTAGCAACCCACTTTTTTCTGGCACTAAATGGTCTGTGCTATGACCGTATTAGATTCATTTTAGACTTTGGGTATACGCATGTATGTATGCTAATGCAAAGTATTGACCCATTGTGTCAATATCATACGGTGACAATGATTTATTTTAATATATTCCTATCAAAAAATTTAACAAGATCTGCCAACCATTAGGAAGAATCTCAATTGCAAGATAAATATTGAGAGGGTACAGAATTACCAATTTATTATATCTTCTCTTCATTGAATTTTAGACACATCAAACGTGACTCTCAGAATATCTGATTAACCTCTTGGTTACAAAAGGTGTTTTAGAATTATTACGTTGATTTTCTGTTTATCTTATGATATCTCTGGATAATACATTTAAAATATCCAAGGAAACATATCATCTCACAAAAGCAGTGACTTCCACCTACAGATTAATGGTACCCCTTCATCTGATTGGTAATAATTATGAAATGAGGTTGACAGATATGAGAACAGAATTAGAAAATGACATAACTTAGGTCGAGTCATATGTCTGTGGATCTTTCATCTTACTGGAAAGTAATTTTACAAGCAAAATAGCTTGCAATCCCCAAAATCATATTACGACAAGTTTCATGCAGCATTTTTTTTATTTGTTTGAGACAAAATTTGTGCATCGTTTATGAAGCAGAAGTCATAGGAAGGGAGGGACTTCTACTGTGTCCATTGTGATTATTATACAGAATGAATTTGCTTTTCGAAATTGATTAGCAGATTTCGATATTGAGTAAACATTTTAAACACTATATCTTAAAGATAGATATGAATTTGTAGTTGCTAAGCAAAACATCAGGGGCCTGTAACATATAGAGATACAATTAATTTAGCAATTTATTGTATCTCTATTGTACATGTTTTCCCATAGACTTGCAATAAATATTTATTGTAAGTTTAATTGCATATTTTATGTTACAGGCCCCTGTTGTGAAGCAGTCATGAATGCTAAAATGCATAGAAAATTGTGAAGTAATACTTGGAAAATGATTTCATGTATTATACAATTTAAACTAATTCTAAAGGCCTTTCCTGATTACTAGTGTTCATTGATGAATGAATGCAGTGAATGAGACAAGGTATTTGTAGTACTTAAGTTCACCACTTCTTGTTAGGAGAACTTGGATTTAAGAATTAAGGGTGATCAAAATGTATTACATGTAGTGAAATCCTAAGAGTACCCTCACATTCAAATAATTGAACATATAAAATGAGCATAGGGAATGAAGTATGAAAGTATACACTGGTAGTTTTCATCATCACAATGATATGGAGACTAAAATGAGACCCAGGTTTTGATACAATTAAACACTGGTCGCTATACATTTTGTAGATTACTTTGTTTGAGTAGATACATGTAGGTGCAGAGTGAAGCACTAATAGGAAAATATCATTTTACTCCCAGGGAACAATTACACTAATTGTTTTCCTCCGCTTGATAAGAGCATGATTTTTTATTGGGTGAATTATCATAATTATTTCAATATTTTCCTTGGCACTATTCATAGTACAACTGCAATTTTGATGTAGAACCTACTTCATAGCTTCAACAAAAAAGTTATTGATTTTCTACATGTGCACTAGAAATTGAAGCTTTGTTTTGCATATTAGTTCTAGTATAACGGGGAAGAATTTTAGTTTTCACCATTGATTAGCAGTTTTAGACATTGAAGAAACATCTCCCATTCTTTACCATACAGTTCTATGTGAAAAAGTTGCTACACAAATCCTCTTTTGTGTAGCAATCATGCTAAAATGCATAGCAATTTGCGATGCGATACCAGGAAAATTATTCCCTGGTATAAGGTCTGTACTTAAAATGCTAGTTTCCGTCATTTCTCTGGAAAGGAAAGGAAAGGATGTAGTTTAGAGGCGTGTATCATTCAAATTTGAATATTTACACCAGAAGAAGAAGAGAGAAAGAGGATCGCCATCTTAACGTCTCCATCGGAAAGACGGTATGTGACCAGGCTTCGAACCCACAGGCAGGAATTAACCCAAGTCTATGACTGTCCCTAACAGCTTGATTTCAGGCGCACGCCATAACGCCTCAGTGATCTCTGTAAACAGGGCGTTACATTTCAATGAATTTTGTACCCAGTACCCAGGCATTCACCTCTCCTGGGTTGAGTGCAGCGCAATGTGGATCAATTTCTTACAGAGTGAAAGTAACATCATAGATGGGTTCAAACTGCAACCCTCTAGTTGATAGGCATGGGTCAGAACCACAGCACCATAATGCTTTAATAGATTGTTGATGAGATATGTGTAAGAAAATTAATGTTCAATATGCGTGCAGCCCCTAGCTACAGCATATGTGTATATGAGCACTTCTAATAATTCTAATAAAAGCACTTCATTTGTCAAAAGTGTTACTTTTAATCAGGTTTCAATTCTAATAATTCTACCCCCTCCCCCCTCGTGAAGCACAATTCATGTTCAAGAATAATGGGGTAATAAATTAATGCTTTTTAATTGAAATAAGAGCTTTTTTCTTCAACTGTTTCTCTTTTCACGAATGGAAGTTCACACACTATTGAATAATGATGCTGGTCTGCATGAGGAAAGGAAGGAGTGAAAATGAATTACATTACTTAGAAGAGCGAATATAGACAGTGAGTTGCCTCAGGAATGAATTCATTAGATATGAAAGCTGTATTTGGATGTATAATAGAGAGACTGAAAGGAGGTCAGTTTCGTAACATCCCCATCTTTGGTTCTGGTTGTTAGATGAGACAAAAATATCTGAAAATTGTGAGTGGGCTTTTAGTGAAAACAAAGCAGGATTTGAATTAATAGTGATGGTCAACAATGTATTATTGTTATTATTATTCTGGATATCAAGCTTCTCAGAAAAATTAATTTTCCACTAATTGTTTATGCCCATTTCTCCTTTTTTTTCCGTCATTCTGGGGTTTTTTCTCATTCTTTTAGACTTTCTTTCTTTATTCTTTGGTTGATTAAACTTTATTTGATGGTAGATAAATGGTGTCCAATTGCATCACAATTGGTTCATTCTGCATTTGTCTGAAATCATTATGAAAGTGGAATACTTGCAAATTAATCATAATCAATATACTAGCACTTATTTTTTTATAATGAGACAGATCAGGTTTTTCAATAATGTACTGATGAAATAAACAGTGATGTCCAATTTTTTCAAACTTTTTTCTTCTGTTCATCTGATTTTTCTGCTCCTGTTGAAGAAATATTATTTTGGGGTATACTCTTCTTTTAAGAGATTGAGTATTATTTTAAAAAGGAAAAAAATGCTTTTAAGTTCAGACATTACAATTAGTAATAGTATTTTTGTACACATTTATTTCAACTCGTATACAGCCATTTGTGTACACTTCAGCTCATTTCACATCAGTTTATTCATCTTCAAAAAAATAAGCAAAATTTAATTGCCATTTAACATTGATTTCCTTAAAGATGTCTTAGATCATATTTGATACAGTTTCAAATAATAGCAGGTAGCAGAGTGTAGCATTTAAGATGATATGATGTTAGAGAGTTCGATTTTGATGATAGCGATGTTCATTGGGAAAATATCATATACTGTGGTAATTTTTCACACTTTCAAAGCCTTTGAAATGATAAAGCCACCTTACATTACTTCATATTATAAAATCTATGATATTAAAGTACAATTAGCCATGTACATGTATGTACTTCAAACACTCTGATACATGAACATTTAGAAGCTTTCCAATTTGCACGCTCAAGTAAGATGAAAGCGGAGTAGTATCAAGCGAGATCCTTTTTGAATGCATACTTTTGTTGCCATGGTAACATGATTAAGTCATATTTTCATCCAAGCCCCCGCTATCACTTTGTGTGTGTGCGTGGAGATTGTTGAGGTGGATACATGAGTTATCTATGACTATATACATGGGGCAATAGATGCTATTTCTATTAGGGAAATACACTTTGGTTGATGAAAAATATGATAAAAAGAGGGGCCTATTAAAGTCCATCACTGAATAATATATTCTGCTCTTAAAGAGAAACCACGAAGGAAATCACGAATATCAACATATTGTACAGATCTACAAAAAGATGATCACGTGAATAATATGTTGAAATAACTGTTTCATATCAAATACGTTCAAGTAAACCAAAAAACTTGATTTTAGGGCTTGTTTTTTGCACTTCGGTTTCGGGATCTTTCAAGATATTTCGAGTTATTTTGTGTTATTTTGGCAATGACGTCAAAGAAGGGAGATTTGCAGAAGGAATCCTCCAGCTTAATTTCAGAGGGCAAAATGTCTTTATCTGCATGCCTTGAATTATTTTATCTATTTACTTCAGATTTCTGTAAAGCCTATCCAAAATACTTTGACGGCAAATACTCTTGAAAGCAAGGTGCAAGTGCATTGTTTTCGTAAATCAAATGTTACGCTCGCACATTGTTTCCTTTATTTCTTATGCCTTTTATATCTCCAGCAGTCGTGTTGTTATTGTAACATTTCATTTTGGACATGTCTATTTTATTACTGAATTTTACATCCTTTCAGGTAGTGCTTTGTGGATGCATAGCTCTATTATGTGCATAAAAGAAAACTAGTCTTATTCTGCTGAGAAATGTTAAACAGGAATACACCAACTCAATCGGGGAAATTCTTTCTTTTGTGTGCATATAACCATTTCGAAGGCTTCAGTGGAAGTTGTTTACTTTGTCCATTTTCCCCCCATTCTGCTTAAAATGTTCCCTTTTTTGTTGTCACAATACCAATCACTTTTCGCACTCCGTTCGCATTTCGTTCGTCAAACCTGCACGTTCCATGCTTGATAATGCCTTTGTAGTTCTCTTTAAGTTACATGTATGTAGCTTGCATCTAAACATGCATGTTACATGAACATACAGTTACCATGGCAATGAACACAAGATTAACTTTTGTATGAAGCATGAGTATAGTCCTTCAAGGGGCACATGTTTCAATCAGGTAATAATTTACAAAGATATTTTCCTTATTTATTTATTTTCCTTTAATATGTTTATGAACAGAAACACAGAAATTGTGGTCACATGAAAATACACTGAATAGAAAAAGACTGAATGTACATTTCACAACAAATTTTTAACTGACACATTTGTTGAAATTAAAATCCTCATTTAACAATGTATCCGTATTAGAAATAAGCAAACTTACATTGCAGGAAAGAGAAAATCACATGGAAATGATTCTGGTATATTAAACTTCATTATATATTTTCTTTGTGTTCACGCTCCTGTGCATAATCCAGTAATAACATTGCGGTGGTATGGTATACTTCAACTGGTGCTTGATGGTTTTTCCAATTGTACTTCAAACTTTGACAAGATGCATTTATGCTTCAAAACACATGAAATGAGCTTTTCTATAGTTTTGAGTTAGGGATTGATGCCGTTCCTTTGTATGAAATGTAAAAGCAAAAATTTCATGAGAATTTCACTTTTATCATAACAAAAGTGTTACATTTTTAAAATTGATATGGACTTTAAAATGGTTCTTTTTTTGTAATACATTTTTTGTAACCATTTTCATATATGAAATGCTGGTCATTGGCAATTTTATAATTTTTACCTTCCAATTTTCAAATGTCTGAGAAAATGTTTTAGAACATAAATTGGAGTTCACATGACCCGGAACCTATTGCAAGCCAGACGCAAGTCCCAAATATGTGTCATCTTGTTTTTTAACAAATCATTCAAATCACGTACATTAATCATCAAAGGAATTTCACTGGTACCCTTCTACTGCATACATGTGCGTACACGTGAGTTGCATATGGATAGATATTATGATGTTAATATGAAATACTATTCAACAGTGAGTGGAGAGAAGTCTGGAACTGGAAAAAGGTTCAAACAATATTACAAATAGATTTGTCAATCTATTTGCACAATAAAGAGAAAATCTTGACATGCTTACTATTTATGATAGTAATAACAATGATGATAAAAAATAATAGTGATGACAAAAAGTAATAATAGCAATTTTGATACTGAATAGATATTTTAGATTTTGCATGATGATGAATTTCATGGTCTATTGAACAGTCAAATTATATTGACAATATCTGAGGATGGCTAAGTAAAAGTGCGATTCAAAATGTGACTCTGTGATTGAAGGGCAGGATTCAGAACCACTATACGACAATGTTTCCATATAGCTTACTGTGCATGAGGGGGAAAAAGGCAGTCGCAGGGGAAAACGAGAGATTTTCTGAAAATGGGCTCAAAGCGCTGAGATCTCCTACCAAAATAAGGAGATATCACATGCTCAAAATAAATCTTCCCATGATGCATCACTTCACGAAGCATTCCATGTGATGCGCTATACATAGTAACGTTCGAGAGAAGCTAACAGTCTTGCTTGACCTTGTGAGCAAATATCATGCTTCGTTAGACTGCGTCATTTTGTCACGAAAACCTGCCCTTTTACATCTTGTGAGGTTTCAGGAGGCATGACTTCATTAGAACGAAATACTTGCTTCAGCCCTTTTCAAACATCAGACTCCAATATGTAACTGTGTAATCCATCAAACTTTGATCGGGCTAGAGCAAGCACTTTGCACTGGTGGTCTTATTTTCATTTGTAAAGTACTTGAATCTTTCTCCCTATATAGCTGTGATATGATTACTGAGACAGATAAGATGAGTTTTGATCATAATGAAGAGATCGATCTGGCCTGTTTCAAAATCTTGGGCCAAACACTACCATGGACTTCAGTGTGACCAAAAGGAATAATGGAGTAGGACAAAGTTAAAAACATCATTTAAACCTTCACAATAGCTATTTGCGCACAGAATAAATTTTCTTCCCTCTTATACTGTGGGAAAATATCAAACAGTTGTTGCACCTTTTCAGTGAATGAATAGTGAAGCCACTTTCTTTTGTGCTCATGAAGCTATTGTTTAGGGTAGAATGAAGTTGTTTACTCTGTCCAATTCCTCTGTTCCTTCAACCCACAATACTTGAAGTGGGATAATGCAACCACTTGGTTATTCATGAGGGGAGTATACTGAAGGGTGCATAGAGGTCCATTTTGATCTGTAAGAGGTTCCAGGAGGTGTTAGGGGTTATAACATTTCTTCCTGTCCTCACATTTTTTCTCTTTGACATTTGGGAATTGAGTTTGGAATCAATTGGGGGAAAATGTTCACTTTGTAGGTCATTCAGGAATGGTGTTTTTATGCACTAGTTTATCATTTCGTGATAGGTGTAACATTATTTTGTTCTTCTTGCAACTATAAGAATTCATCTATGCACACATGCAATATATTTGTCTTTAATTATCATGAAACACAGGTATTGAAAAACAAATCTTCATTTTTAGTGATAATTGATAATTAATATGATCTATTTTCATTTTTACTTTTAATTCATAAAATTTTGCTATGCACCATTATTGGAGGCGCCGTGGTGTAGTGGTCGTGACTCTCGCCTTTCAACCAGAGGGTCGTAGGTTCGAATTCCACCCATGGCGTCAATTTCCTTCAGCAAGAAATTCATCCTCATTGTGCTGCACTCAACCCAGGTGAGGTGAATGGGTACCTGGCAGGAATATTTGTTCCTTGAAATGCCAAGTGCGCCGCGAATGGCAGCCGGGCTAAAGCCAGGGTAATAATAATGTAAAGCGCCTTGAGCACTCAGCAGAGTGGATACGTGCGCTATATAAATTGCATCTATTATTATTGTTAATTTTACAAAAATTTGATCTGGGCAAATTTAGAAATTAATGAATTTATTCTTGTGTTTGCTTATTATTCAATTGGAAGCTGTGAATCCCCTTGCAACTGATGGCTCGTACCTCATACCATGCAAATCCAATCTTTCTCAAATCAGGTAATTAGAAGGTTCTATGCTGAATACCAATGGTCATTAGAACTGTGCCATTTCAATAATTTAGAGCCAGGATGAAAGTCAAAATAAACTCTACTTGGTAGGTTCATTCACATCAGTTATAGATCGGAATGAGGAATTGAAAATTTGTTGCGACGTAGCTGTTCTGGCTCTTGCCTTGTAAATTCATCCACATTGTATTAAATGGGTACCTGATAGGACTCTCATCCTTGATTTAACCGAGGCATTGGTCTGGTTGCTGCCAGGGTAATAATAGCCTAGTGCTCTAAGCCTCATGTTATTTAAGCATTATGTAACAATTTCTATTATTAGAACTAGTTGTGCTACTACCACGATCTGCTGGACAGATATGGAAGAAATAATATAAATGGTAAAGAATTAATTCAGGATCCTGCCTTTATATCTATTGTCGATCATGATATATGGTAGTGAAACATGAATGATATGCCTTAAGCCAGAGAGAAATATATAAGAATACTGAGACATACAGTTTATCTGCTAAATGCTGGACATTAATGGACAAGATCATGTAACTAATGAAGTAGTTTGGAAAAGATCTGGCTATGATTCTTGACAGGTGATGCAGACATTGATAAAGAGACAGAGGGAGTTTGGAGGTCATATCTATCGAAAAGGAACAATTGAACACTTATCCCAAGGGGAAGAATGCCATGGTACAAAATTAGGAAGTTATGGACAACTTATGGCATGTTGCTCAAAATCAACTGACAATCAGCTGCAAATCAGCTGCAACTTTGCAAATTGTAACGCGCATTTTCATTCGCTCATGGTGTGCGCATTTATCATGATACGCATGAAACAATGATTTTGATTGGCATATTCCAATCAGCTGCAACTTGCAATCAATTGCAACTTTTGAACAACACCTCCTAGTCAGATAGATGGAAAAGAGCAAGATTGATCTAGATCTACATTGTATGGACAATAGAGACATGCAGAGGCAGGGCCATCATGAGAATGACTATCTAATGTAGATGTGAAAACATTCTGAATAGAAACACACCAGAAAAATTGATATTTTCCCCCTTTTTCATCTAAGCCTTAGGAATTTAAGAGAATTTCAGAAAACTAAAGAATGCTTATTACATGTAGGTCTTTTTGAATATAAACTGACCTGACTTTAACAGTGTTGAATTAGTCAATAGGACATTAAGAAGCATGTATTACACTAACTTCAAGTGAATATGATTTTTCTTTAGCCCAATGTTACAATACCTTTTGCAAATTTTGCTTCTCTTTTATAGAACATTTTGGCTTTTGAAATATCTTCTACATGTAGGTTGTCCACATCCCTACCCAACACTCTGAAAGGCTACATTGTAGAGGAGCCAAATTTTCGGGAAAACGGAATCAGACAAATCTTAATCTTTGTGGCAAAGTTTTTAAGTGATTATTTCTTTTGAAAAATATTGAAAATGATCGTAGACATTTTCTAGATTCAATAAGCAACATAAAAATGTATATGTATATAGCTCAGGTATGTGCACATGTCAAATATTTTAGTGAGTTTTATAGTGAAATAATTTTTTTTGTACTTTTCAATCCTTAAAATTTCAGGAGAGAAAAAATTAAACTCTGCAAACAAAACTTTAGTAAACAAATTTTCCTCTGTAGCAATACATTAGTGGGTTAATCAAAATATGATTTGCTGTAATTAACATTGAGTTTCCTTTTAAATTCAGTGTGCTTTATGTGTCTGAATAGACTCCTCTAGTGTATGATGATCAATCCAGGATTATAAGTAATGCCTTCCCCCGGAACTCGGGATTATCTCCAGCAAATAAGAGTGAATTCTAGCAAATCTGTTGGCATCCTCCATTCCTTCTCAGACAGATACCGGTAGAAGCTTTCTAGAGATCGTGCATCTCTGAGCATCACCGCATCTCTTGCACACACCGGTATCCATCTTGATGGGAAGTAGCAAGTGGGCATAATCAAATGATAAGAACTCTACATTGTATGAAATTTAATAAAAGGCTGGGAGATGAGGCTGAGATGCTATCATGTTGAGATGGTTATGGTTCTCTCATCCTCCTTCTTAGATGCTTCATTTAACAAGGAGGGCTGCTCCCTTCATTCGTAAGCTGCGGAGAGGATTATAGGCCACGTTTTGCCTGAATGATAAATCCATTCTGATGATTTCTCATCAATTGATGTTGGCGGAGGTTTTAAAGGGGGAAGTCAATACATTTGAGGGTCTGACAAACATGTACATTTTAAATAGTTGGAAACAGGTGTACAAAATGATGTTTTGGTAGAGGGGAATATAGGCCACGTTTTG
>BQKZ01006052.1:8562-39290 GCA_036244855.1 Temnopleurus reevesii | reverse complement strand
CCCCCCCCCCCCCGGGTCAGAGCTAGGGGGCGCCAAAACTTTATGACCAAAAGTGCTTATAAGGAGGTGCCAAAACGTCAAAAGGGGGCGCCAAATTTGTGCTCAGCCCCCGGGTATCAAAATCCTGGGTGCGCACCTGTACATATAAATTCATTGTAATACTAATTATGATTTTGTATTAATGTATGTACATGTATGCATTAATTCTTTTGTCAATCTATTCAATCATCTCTACAGCCCTTCCAAAATCGCCCCAGAAGACGGGTCCAACATCACTGCTACGTGTAACGGAGATTGTGTGTGCTCAACTAACTTCCAGCCGCTCTGTGGGGAGGATGACGTCATGTACTACTCACCTTGCCATGCAGGGTGTACAGTGAAGGCAACAAATGGAGATGCGTCAACGGTAAGATTTTTTTCAACGCTATTTAGCTTTAACGCAATTTATCTTTGTCGTAATTCGATCCTGCAAAAACACGAAAATCATATTGCAATCGATTCTGTCAAGATAAAAAAAATCTTTCGAAACGCTCCCATGAAATTGAATCGGATTATTGACTGAATTTTTAAAAAAATGTAGTAAAATACCAACTTTACATGATTAATAGTATTAAACATCTCGGTTAACTCGTTTTGATTCAGTGTGTCTTTTTACTTGAGATCCCTGACGGTTAAAAAAATAAAGGAGTGGGTATATGTAGTATAAATATGGATTTAGATTCTGATTTTCTTCCTGTCTTAATGAACATTAAATACCAGAACTAGATCAGAACTTTAACACAGTATATATTATGAAATTATTTTTATTCCCTTTCAGATATACTCCCAATGTGACTGCATACCACCAGTAAACACCACAGCGGGTGTCCTGGGCACGGGAGACGGAGGTAGATGTAGTCAAGGGTGCTCGTTCCAAACAACTTTCATCGTTCTCACTTTCTTCTTAATCACTGTGTCAGCAATGATTGCAGTTCCGCAGCTCACTGCCACGTTACGGTAAGTGAAACGAAAAGGGTTTAAGACGGGGGAGAGAATAAGGAGAAGGGAAGAAAAAGAAGAAATGGAGAAGAGGAAGAGGGAGGACGAGATAGTAAAGAATAAGAAAATTGTGTACATGGGAAAGGAAGAATTAGAGAAGAAGAAGGAGAGGGACGCAATGGTGGACAGGAGAAGAAAGAAGAAAGGAAAAAACATGATGTGTCAAAGAAGAGAATCTGACAAAATGTCTGGACATAATTGGGGGCTTGTCCGGGAATCCAACTCTTCATGTCTTGCACCCTAAAACAAAGGACCATCATGGTCATGAAGACAGTAATAAATTATTAGCATGCTAAGATTACAAGTTATTCGTTTTGTCACCTCTGAGCAGAAAATGGACAAATGATTTGGAAAAAGTAATCAAAGTAAACGCATTTACAGTTGCAAGATGCACACACTACATGGAATTTTCTTCCTTTAGTTATCTCTTGCAGATGTCGCATTTGTTCAATGAACCAACAGGGAAGCTAACTTATTTTACATCCAATGAGCTATACTTGTGTTCGTGTCCGTAGCAAAATTTGAACATTACAAATGTACATTAACAAGTATTTTGAATTATTTTCTTTCAGCTGCGTCTCAAAATCACAGCGGACGTTCGCCCTGGGAGTGCAATCCGTCATATANCATAATTGGGGGCTTGTCCGGGAATCCAACTCTTCATGTCTTGCACCCTAAAACAAAGGACCATCATGGTCATGAAGACAGTAATAAATTATTAGCATGCTAAGATTACAAGTTATTCGTTTTGTCACCTCTGAGCAGAAAATGGACAAATGATTTGGAAAAAGTAAGCAAAGTAAACGCATTTACAGTTGCAAGATGCACACACTACATGGAATTTTCTTCCTTTAGTTATCTCTTGCAGATGTCGCATTTGTTCAATGAACCAACAGGGAAGCTAACTTATTTTACATCCAATGAGCTATACTTGTGTTCGTGTCCGTAGCAAAATTTGAACATTACAAATGTACATTAACAAGTATTTTGAATTATTTTCTTTCAGCTGCGTCTCAAAATCACAGCGGACGTTCGCCCTGGGAGTGCAATCCGTCATATATAGATTACTAGGTGAGTGTTGTTTAGGCTGATCATGCATGCACTGTGCCGTGGGGGGGGGGGGGGGGGGGGGGGGGGGGGGGGGGGATTCGACCGGGGCTCTAGCTCCGGGTCAGCATTTAGGAGCACCATATTTTACATTTTAAAAAGGCTTAAAATGTGAACTGATGACCAGTTTTTGCTTTGTTCTTTGCTTGTCAGTTCAAAAGGAACGCTAGAACAACTTAGAGGTACCAAATATGAACTGATGACCCCCTCTTTTGCTTCTCAAAGGAGGCACTTATAAGGGTACCTGCAAAGTGAAATGTATAGGCTTTTGCGTATTTATTTATTTATCTATTCATTCATATTCGGGTTTCTATTCGATTAAATCTGTCTGATCTGGGACCTGATAAATCGTGATGTAGTTATTTTTTAGGTGTTTGATTTGTGTTTTATGATCACCACTAATGTCCATACCTGCGCTTATCATATTTGGCTATTTGATATACCGACCTATAATGTTTTTAAATTCGATTAAACTGCATTCGAGGTTGTTTCCTTAATCGCGATTTAGGATCCGTAATTGTCCTGGTCATTTTGATATCTGATCAACCGAGTCTGTCAAATTTCATGTTTTAATAAGGCATTGTTTAAATTCTCATTACGTTTAGGATCCGTACCTGCACCGATCATCTTTGGATCCCTGATCGACCGAACGTGTTTGATCTGGGAGGACGAGTGCGACGACAGTAGAACGTGCTGGATGTACGACAACGTCGATCTCGCACGATACACCCTCATCATGCTCCAGACCGCCAAGTGTATCTCCATCGTCGCTGTCGTGCTCGCGCTCCTCAGCTACCGTCCCACCACGGAGACCGAAGACGACACAGCACCGACGATCGACACCGCCGTCAACAAGGACTTCGTCACGGAGATCCCTCGTGTCGAGGATGATCACGTCGATGAGAAGGTATAACGAGAACGATGACCGTGCGGCATTCGCACGGTGTATTGCGGTGAATGTACGATGTTTTTACGTTGTCCGTATGATGAGTGTATGATCGCGTGGGGTCCAGTGAAGCTTTGATTTGACTAATTTGGTGTGTGTTTCCGTAAAGTCCCGGTCACATAGGACCCCGGAAGCAACACGATTCACCCCGACTCTTTGTTAATTCCCAGTTAACTGCCTCAGAACAACGAGTCGGGGTGAACCGTGTTGCTTCCGGGGTCCTATGTGACCGGGGCTTAAAATCTGGAGTTTAACGCCAAAGAGTGCATCATGCCTGTTCAATCAATATCGGATTGTAGTTGAATGGGTATAACAAGTAGAGTGTCTCATTTCCATTGTGCGTTCAATCATAGTTTGACGTTATATCTGTCTATCTTATGGGGATTTCGAACGGCCTATGAATCTTATAAAACGTGTGATTTATCATTCATACTCCAATTTGAAATGCAAACTGAATGTTAAACTTATTCGATAAATACGGGAAAAGCCCCAGTCACATGGGGCCCCGGAACACGATTCAACACGACTCTTTGCTAGCAGGCAGCTAACTGTGGACTGAACAAAGAGTCGTGTTGAATCGTGTTGCTTCCGGGGCCATATGTTATTGGGGTAAAACCTGCACCATCTACCAATCCGCCTGTTTTTCAAAACACTTTATGTTTTACTACGTCATAATGGCATAATTGCTTTACATGGTATTTTCCCAATACGTGAACATTGATTTAAATTTAAAAAATTTAAATCATCTCCTAGTATCCTACCTTTATATATATATATGATCATTTAACTGTTTAGAATATCTCTTGCCAATGGAAAACCCAAGGTTCTAATCTTATTCGACACTTAGTTATTTGTCATGTATTTGGCATTCGTTTGCCACATGTTGTAAACGAGATGATAGTAAGGGTGCATGCAGCGCAATTTACTTTAAAAAAAGTACATTCCCAATTTCTTGGATTGAAAAGTGAACCTAAAGCCCCGGTCATATAGGACCCCGGAAGCAACACGATTCACCCCGACTCTTTGTTAATTCACAGTTAAGTGCCTCAGAACAACGAGTCGGAGTGAATCGTGTTGCTTACGGGGTCCTATGTGACCGGGGCTTTAAAAGCCTGTAGTCAGGAACCAATCCAAATTGCATGGAAATTTCATTTCAATCTAATTAGATTTAGATTTTAATTGTATACGATTGAAATTTCCAATGCAATTTTGATTTATATGTATTGGACTTTCAATCCGAAGAATTAAGACATTAAATATATGAAATAAATATATATCGTATATACACGATTAGAATATATATTATAATGTCACATATACTGCATGTTTCGTACCCATACTTCCCTATAAGATATCTTACTACTTTTAAAATTGTGTATACCCTATGCTTCAAGATGTAAATAATAGCATACTACAGTATATTATTCTACTTATATATAAAATATTAGGCATATTTTAAATTGTATATTATATTTCCATTTCTATACGGCGGATTTATATTTTAACTTGTTTATAGGATAATTACACCGACATCTATGATATTTTAGTTGGAACATTTAGTGGAATACAATGTAACCATGGTCGACCAATGCCATGATTTCATTATGTGTGCCCTATAGGTTTGTTATTTGCCCCAAGTAATTAGTTGTAAATATCACAGACAGGGTCATTTGCATATAAAGTATATCACTTTTTTTTTACAAACATTTGCGATGCTCCAAAACCCCTTACACATAATTATGTAAATATGACCGACCAGTATTCATCCATACTACCATTTTTAACCAATCAAAGCAACATATTTGAAAATATGATAATTGAAAGGGAAAATTGATACCAGTTTTTGCTTATTGTCATACTATATTTTGTGGTTCAAGTTGGCGGACATGAAATTACGTCCCACCCAAATCTTAAAATGTGATCAAGCTAACCAGTTAGGTAAAAATGCGGCATCATACTTTGCAACGGCTTTAACATGCATAATGTGTTCGGAAATAGGAGAATTACTTATATATATATATATATATATGTTTGAAAAAATAAAAACATACATTATTGTGATAATTACAGGTCATGATAATATTACATTATAGAGTGATAACTAATCTTAAAGAAGTGCTGTATTAGCACACTCTATATTGTGTGTTTTACGGTCCTACAGAGCTGGCATGGAAACGAGACATACGCCCTCTCCGCCCCTGACACGCTAGCCGTGGGCCTCAGTTGGAACACCATGCATGGCAACAAACCATCGGGTGGATACGGAGGGCATGCGGTATATGTGAGTTAACAAATAATAAAATTAAATTCTCATCGAGCCATTTTTTTTTCTTCAAATGGGTCAAAGTATTTGGGCTATTACTACTCTGGTGTTAGGATTATCTGCCTGCCACTTATTCAGTGCCTGATGTTGCTATCACACGAGAACGTACCTGGCAGGTACGTAGGCGTACGTCGAATACGTTATGGGTACGTTTTGCATACCTCGAAACACGTTTTTTCATACCTCGAAAACTGAGTCATGAAAAGGCCGATTCACAACTTTGTGTTTTAGCCTGCGTTGGCGCATCATTAGTAAAAAAAAAAATTAAATAGCGCTCCCTGGACGCACAATCACGCATGGTGGACTAACGTTTGGCGTACAGTCCTCGAGTGCATGCTGAACGTCAGTCCACCGTCTGATCAGCGTGCACTGTGCGGTCTGGGAGCATTTTCAGTCTTTTGAAAATGCAGGGCATACGAAGGCTAAACACGCAAAGGTTTAAGTTCGCATTTAAGCAAGTATTTTGAAGAAAATAAACAGAAGAGTTATGACGTGGAGCTGCAGCCTACTCCTAAATGCCTGTGTAGACATAAGAATTCCACGGTTCCCCACAAATTATTGGTACGGTTTAGCGACAAGCCATTTAGAAAACCCTTAACGTTGATTTTAAATCTTGTTTGTATGCATCATCAGATAACAACTGCTATTAGCCAGTTGGAAATCAATCCATGTTAACGATGTTATTCAATGCTTTGATATATCTGTGCTTTAATCAACCAAATCACACGTCACTACTGTTTTGTGCGGATGATCTAGTTCAGATCCAATCACTTGATTGGTGACTTTCCCCAACAACCGTTGCTAAGATGATCATTACCTCATAAATTAAGAAATGTGCTGCAATTGTGACCAAANGAAATTTCATTTCAATCTAATTAGATTTAGATTTTAATTGTATACGATTGAAATTTCCAATGCAATTTTGATCAATATGTATTGGACTTTCAATCCGAAGAATTAAGACATTAAATATATGAAATAAATATATATCGTATATACACGATTAGAATATATATTATAATGTCACATATACTGCATGTTTCGTACCCATACTTCCCTATAAGATATCTTACTACTTTTAAAATTGTGTATACCCTATGCTTCAAGATGTAAATAATAGCATACTACAGTATATTATTCTACTTATATATAAAATATTAGGCATATTTTAAATTGTATATTATATTTCCATTTCTATACGGCGGATTTATATTTTAACTTGTTTATAGGATAATTACACCGACATCTATGATATTTTAGTTGGAACATTTAGTGGAATACAATGTAACCATGGTCGACCAATGCCATGATTTCATTATGTGTGCCCTATAGGTTTGTTATTTGCCCCAAGTAATTAGTTGTAAATATCACAGACAGGGTCATTTGCATATAAAGTATATCACTTTTTTTTTACAAACATTTGCGATGCTCCAAAACCCCTTACACATAATTATGTAAATATGACCGACCAGTATTCATCCATACTACCATTTTTAACCAATCAAAGCAACATATTTGAAAATATGATAATTGAAAGGGAAAATTGATACCAGTTTTTGCTTATTGTCATACTATATTTTGTGGTTCAAGTTGGCGGACATGAAATTACGTCCCACCCAAATCTTAAAATGTGATCAAGCTAACCAGTTAGGTAAAAATGCGGCATCATACTTTGCAACGGCTTTAACATGCATAATGTGTTCGGAAATAGGAGAATTACTTATATATATATATATATATATGTTTGAAAAAATAAAAACATACATTATTGTGATAATTACAGGTCATGATAATATTACATTATAGAGTGATAACTAATCTAAAAGAAGTGCTGTATTAGCACACTCTATATTGTGTGTTTTACGGTCCTACAGAGCTGGCATGGAAACGAGACATACGCCCTCTCCGCCCCTGACACGCTAGCCGTGGGCCTCAGTTGGAACACCATGCATGGCAACAAACCATCGGGTGGATACGGAGGGCATGCGGTATATGTGAGTTAACAAATAATAAAATTAAATTCTCATCGAGCCATTTTTTTTTCTTCAAATGGGTCAAAGTATTTGGGCTATTACTACTCTGGTGTTAGGATTATCTGCCTGCCACTTATTCAGTGCCTGATGTTGCTATCACACGAGAACGTACCTGGCAGGTACGTAGGCGTACGTCGAATACGTTATGGGTACGTTTTGCATACCTCGAAACACGTTTTTTCATACCTCGAAAACTGAGTCATGAAAAGGCCGATTCACAACTTTGTGTTTTAGCCTGCGTTGGCGCATCATTAGTAAAAAAAAAAATTAAATAGCGCTCCCTGGACGCACAATCACGCATGGTGGACTAACGTTTGGCGTACAGTCCTCGAGTGCATGCTGAACGTCAGTCCACCGTCTGATCAGCGTGCACTGTGCGGTCTGGGAGCATTTTCAGTCTTTTGAAAATGCAGGGCATACGAAGGCTAAACACGCAAAGGTTTAAGTTCGCATTTAAGCAAGTATTTTGAAGAAAATAAACAGAAGAGTTATGACGTGGAGCTGCAGCCTACTCCTAAATGCCTGTGTAGACATAAGAATTCCACGGTTCCCCACAAATTATTGGTACGGTTTAGCGACAAGCCATTTAGAAAACCCTTAACGTTGATTTTAAATCTTGTTTGTATGCATCATCAGATAACAACTGCTATTAGCCAGTTGGAAATCAATCCATGTTAACGATGTTATTCAATGCTTTGATATATCTGTGCTTTAATCAACCAAATCACACGTCACTACTGTTTTGTGCGGATGATCTAGTTCAGATCCAATCACTTGATTGGTGACTTTCCCCAACAACCGTTGCTAAGATGATCATTACCTCATAAATTAAGAAATGTGCTGCAATTGTGACCAAACAAAAGTTATACGGAGATATGACAGTGCGCATATTAATATTATGATGATGATGGTAATGATAATGATGATGGGGGTGGTGGTGATGATGATGATGATGATGATGATGATGATGATGATGTTGATGATGATATTGATGATGATGATGATGAGGATGATGTTGATGATGATGATGATGATGATGATGATGATGATGATAATGGGGATGATGATGATGGTGATGATGGTGATGATAATGATGACTGGGAGGAGGAGGAGGAGGATGGTGTATTATAAGCATACTAATGTCTGAAGCACTTTAAGGCTAGATCTGCCATATCTAAGACGCTAATTTCATCATTTTGACAATGTGGTCGTTCTTGACTGTTTCGAACTGTTTCATGTTTAGTGTGTATTTGTATAAAAGATTTCTGTAAGGAGCTGACGTAAAATCAGCATGAATTTGAGGATTCATATGTATAGGATGTATTACACTGCCTTACTTCCTACCGCCTATTGAAATATTTGCCTTTACTAGACACATTTTTATTTAAGGGGGGGGGGTGCTTATTCAAAGGGGCGCAAATTTCTTCAACCCAAATAACCGGCTCTGAGACACAATTTTTATCCGTGAAAACGTGATTTATAGCAAGGGAGATGATCATCCCCAGTTACTCGATTTCCACCCCCTTTTTATTTAAGGGGGGGGGGGGGGCTATACGTCTGGAATTATCGTCCAGTCCGTGATCGAAGAAAAAATGGAATGAAGATGTATACAAACAAAATTTAAAAAAAAACTCGTAATCGGTTGAAAAGCAATGAATGTTCAAAGTTTGAGTGATTCCGGAAATTACACCTCCTGAATTGATCCTTGAGAAAAGGCAATTTTTTTTTAATCATACATCACAGATTCCGAACAAAGTTGCCAATCCAAGAATCCCCATCAAAATAAGACACGAAAGCCTCGAAAATTCATAACTTTTGATGGAAAGTTAGATTTGACTAATTTTTCCTATTATATTGTTCATCTCATTTTTTTTCCTTCATGCGCGAGGAGCACAATGCATATAAAACGAAATGTGAATAGATGTTATTATACGTGTCAATCGCCTTACACATTTAAGAAATTAAACTACTTTCTTTAGATATGAAAATCATTTAGCCTGCAATATCATGTTTCATTGATTATCATACAGCTCTACTCTATCATTGTGTGTGCCAAAGAAGTGCTTGTGATTATGTTTATAGACTTTTGACATTTGTATATAATGAGATGTTATTTAAGAATTAAATTCTTTAAAATTGATGTCTTTCATTTCAGTGATACAGAGGATTTGATGTAAATTAATTATTCACTGTCGTAAACGAAGTCATTTTTTGGCCATTTTCTTCCGAGTTGATTACAATCATAAAATGTCATACGAATAACGAATATTGTGATATAAGAATTCATAGAAAATTGTATATTTATGATATCATTGTATTCTATTATTATTGCTGATATTTCATTCGGGCACATCTCAATGAAATTTGTACTTTAAATGTTGTTACACAGTGTTTGTCAACAGCAACATTTTTTAAATATCATGTTTTTTAATCTAAAAATCTGGTGAAATCATGATAATCTTGTGTGTGCAATTCATTTTCTAATGTCTTTCTTGTATGATGTTAAAGAATGTATATCAATCGCAGGGATCGTGCTAAAAAGTGCACTTTTATGATTGACAAATGTGCATTAAGTTGATATCAGGTATAATCGAAGATTATTGTACAATTTTTTTCATGCTCCAAATAGATGATGTCATTCTTTTGAATATGACAAGGAAACGGGAAATTGTAGTTTCAATCAATGCGGTAGATGATATTCCAAACATAAGTTTAGTATAATATGCTATGATATGTTATTAGCCTCTTGATTTTTTCATATAAGCTCGATGTTTGGAGAAAAAATAAGCGCCCTTTGTACAGATTGCTGTCGAAATTCATGGGATTGGAAATCAATCTAAAAGATTGTATTCAGGGACTAATCCAAAAGTGGACTGTAAACTTCAATCAAATAAAATATACGAAATTGATTATATTTAGAATATTAGTCCAAGTTGGATCGGTCTCTGATTACAATCTTTTATCATATTGACATTTCGTTACTCGGAATTACGAGAGAACCAGTATGTTGTTGATTTGTATTTTTATAGAAAACTTACTGATTTGGTATAATGATTCCATCCATTAATTTTGCATTTGATTATAACATTTTCGTGATTAAGTCTTGTCTTAATTTTGATCTTAATGTATGTAATTGAAATACAGCTGCCAAACTTCCACCGTATCAAGACCTCAAATCATGACTTTGAATTTGCTGTGGAATGTTCTAATATTTATGATGTAATGAAATTATGGATCACCTTGGAAATTATTACATTTTGAAACAGTTGCTATGCATTCCAATGATAATCAGATAATGTATATATAAAGATAATTTATTGCAATAAACTGACCATCTCATGGATCCTGAATGTTTCACGGTGTTTGATTTAGTCTGATAAGGCGCATTGACCGTCGTTCTTTTTTTTATTACAGTCCTGGGGCATGTAACATAAAATATGCAATTGAATTTACGATAAATCTATGGCAAAACATGTACAATCAATTTATCATCTCGTCCGAAATTGTAAGAAGAGCCAAATTATATTGCTGCATGACACCAGTGATATACACGTTCATGTAGAAACGTATATCACCACGCAGTTGAATAGTATAGCATTTGAATTGTTGCTATGTCGGGATCTATTTGTCTTCATCAACAAGGCTCATTTTCTACCGCTACTTCATAAAAAACAGGCAAAATGTTGAAGCTAGAAAAAAAAATCACCTGCGTTTATACAGTCTGACAGTGGTTATCGGTATATTAGTGGGTTTTTTTACTCGGTGGACGGAGAATTGTGAACGGTAGAAAATGAATGCGCATCTGGTGTGCGGAGTGAATGGCCAATGTACAACTGATTTGCGCATCATTTGTTGCGCATGACAGATGCACACTCGTTTTCTTCCGTCCACAAGTCTCCGTTCACGAATTTCGAGAACCCTGTATATAGGGTGCGAATATATTTTACCCCATAATTGAAAGGATTATAACCGAATCTTTGAAGATTAATAAAATTGAGATAAATGCATTTTCAGGTTTTGTGGAGATTTTCACAATTGGATCATTCTATGTTTCTTGGCATACTAACATGACATCAAATAAAAAAGTGTAAAATACAACTTAAATAGACCACTAACATTGAAACAGAAATTGTATTTTGTTGATATATCACGTGATGGAATGGAGCTAACATTTATGGAATGTACACGACAGAATCACCACAAATAATAAACAAAAGTTATATAATACAAACAGACGGGTAACGTATTACACTACGTGATTTACAATAAATGATTGTATCGATGCTTGAGTGGAATCAATTTATTTCAAAGTAAATTTTGTTAGGCTGCATATTTACAAAGTCAAATGCCGATGATGATACCCAGTTTATATGAATTTCATGATATAACATTTACTCATCTTTTCATTTCTGATTTATATTTATTCATTCGGGTAGTTCTTTTTACATTTGTCATGAACTGGTACTTTAACTTAAAGACCAAATTACGTTTCAGAAAATGGGAACGTCATGGAAATGCTCCTTTAAAAATATCATATACATATTTCTTGGTGCATGTTGATCATGAAAGTAGCATTGTGACTTTTATAAGTGACATTTTTACACGCAAGACAAAGACGAAATGATCTCTTTGTTACGTTTGCTTATTTTCTTTCAATTAGAAATTATGAGAATCTTTAACATTAATTGCCACCAGAAAGACAATCGATGCCTCGATGGCTTAATTCATTCAATAATGATAATTTATGGGAATTCTATCGGAAATGAAACTTCCCTTTGATACCTTGACAATAAATAATGATTTAATTTCATTCAGAAATTATTCATACGATAATTTAATGTTTAATCCCTCAAGATATAAGCAAAAACCCACTGCAAATCCTCACACAAAAATATATATATTTACATATTTAAATATATTCTAAAATTCACAGTAACAATAATTGATAATACGCGCAATTTATCTAGCGCACGTATCCACTCTTCTGGATACTCAAGGCGCTTTGCACTAGAGCACAGTATAAAGAGAGCGATGAATTACAACAGTAATTACACATTTAAAAATAATTGCGCAAAAATCATACTAAACACTTTGCATCATCACTTTACCCCGTTGTTGGTTTAAGCCCTGGTCACATAGGACCCCGGAAGCAACACGACTCACCCCGACTCTTTGTTAATTCACAGTTAGCTGCCTCAGAACAACGAGTCGGGGTGAATCGCGTTGCTTCCGGGGCCCTATGTGACCGGGGCTTAAAGTTTTATCTAATTGGAGGGATATTGTGCTCATGTAGGATTGTTTACCAATTTCAGTTGTTAAAAAGTAAAGCTCAGAAGTTGGTCAGTTTTTTATCACGTTATCCAGGGAGTGTGGGGACAGGCACTCTCCCCCCCCCAAAAAAAAAATTTTTGGAAGGGGTGAAAATTCGAGGATTTTTCCCCTTGTCAGACAATTGACATAAATGTCCTGTCACCATCATTTGACGCAGCCATCATCAGAATACAGCTGTAGATATTCTATCGGCAACAATTTTGACCTTCACAACCAAGAGGGCCTACCGATGAAAATATAGTTGGTTTAGCAGGCAAAAACATTCACTATCTTTACCCCTTTTCTGAGTTCTTCAATAAGTTTTCACAATAATCATAATATCATAATCATGTTTATCTCGCCAAGCAGCGCAATGTCTATGGGGAGGTTACTCGAAAGTTCTTTGCAATTTGCAGTTGATCATTGCGGGCCAATTAAAATCAGTGTTTCACGAACGTTTTGAAAGAGGCGCAGACAATGCGCGAATCAAAATGCGCGTTTCAATTTGCAACTGAATTTCAATCTATTACAACTTTTCTTTTTAGCAATACCCCTATGTATCAGAAGTTGTTGCATCAACAGGAGTTGCCGTCAACTGCTCGGTTGTAACCTCCGCATCCGTATAGGCACCCTCAGTTGACCCAACCTGACTATTACCTGACGAATCTTGCGTAGTCATCTCGAAAGAGTCAACGGTTGTCATGACAACAGTAACATCTTCTTCCTCCGCAGTTACTTCTTCGCTGGTAACAACAACTTCCGGTGCTGTAGTTGTTGTCGTTTGTGAAGTAGATGCAACAGTCGTAGATTGGGTGGCAGCACTTGTTGAGGAATCTGTATCAGTGGTAACGCTGGTAGTCTGTGTTGTGACACTCGTAGATAGATCAGCATTCGCCGTAGACGCAGTGGCAGCTTGTGTGGTAGAGATTGTAGATCCACCTGTTGCAGGCGAAACTGTTGCAGCCTGCGTGGTAGAGCTCGTAGAACCATCAACGTTTGTTGTAGATGCAACAGTTGCTGCCTGAGTGGTATAAATAACTGTACCACCTGTATTCGTTGTATGTGCAACCGTTGAAGCCTCGGTTGTAACACTTGCCGAACCATCTGTATTTGTTGTAGACACAGCTGTTGCCACCTGAGTTATTGAGCTTGTAGAGTCACCTGCATTTGTCGTAGTTGCACTTGTTGCTGCTTGAGTGGCCGAACTTGAAGATCCACCCGAACTTGTCGAAGTTGTAGCTGTTGTCGCCTGATTGGAAGAACTCGTAGATCCATCTCCATTTGTAGTAGAGGCAACTGTTGCTGACTGTGTGGCAGAACTCGCCGATCCACCTGTAGTTGTTGTAGGCGCAACTGTGGCTGCCAGAGAGGAACTGACAGGGTCTGTGGTAGATACCATGGCTTGTGTGACAGATGTGGTTGGAGAAGTTTCCGATGTTGCAGAAGTAGGGGTGTTGACAAATTCAAATCCTGTATGAAGGGGGAAATTGAAAATGAAGATGTGCATTTGAGCATGAATATTCAAAATGAGACATGGATGAAAACCAATGATTAATCACTTACTTAACACTCTCAGACCAATAAACAAATATATTAAACTTCGTTCTATAACGTAAATCAACCCTACAATGTTTCGTGGTCAAATTGCAATTTCAATACAACGAGAATATATGTTCAAAAGGAAAAAGAAAGCATCCGTGAAAACAGATCTTGCAGAATTACATATTCATCATACACGAATGGAATGTTATTACTGTTAATATTAAGAAAATATTATTTTTAAGGTGGAATCCCCCTCCCCCCCCCATAAAAAAAACATCGTCCATTGGCAGAAAGACAGGCGAACAAAATGATGTTTCTTCACTTGTCGAAAAATCCTTTTTTTGGCCTTCATACAACTAGCCAGAATTGAATAACGTTTCGAAACTGTGTCACGTTACAAATCTCCATGACAAAGTTACACAATTTCAAATGAGAAGTATTTTTTTCCATGATCAAGTTAAACTATTTTAAAAGGGAAGTATTTTTTCTATTACAAAGTTCAACTATCTTAAAGGAGATTAGTACTTTAATTTGTTTTATAAGTTACTTGACTTACCTGTCAACCCATAAATGACTGCGACTGCGACGCCAGCCACGAGCACGACAGTAAGAATGACCAGCGTCACTATCAAGCAGGCATTACCGGCTCCACCTCCAGCTCGACCACCAGCTCGTAACCCATCCTCTAACCTCCCCTGGTCGTCGATCGGGGACACACGTGTGTTGCGGTTGAACGATCTCCTGGACGAGCGGCGGGGCGGAGATTGAGCGCGGTCATCGTTGAGGTTGCGAATATGGTCCGGTGTCGGGCTCCACGCCTCGCGAAGCGGACTGATCCCCGGTTGGGACCGCCGTGGGTTGGGCGACATCCGATAGCCATCAGAAAACTCACTAAAGCGTAAAGTATAAAATAACGAAGATCAAGAAATAAGATATCGCAAAATCAATAAGATTATACTTTAGTTCTTTAGATTTAGAATTTTGTCTTCATCTTTTCTAGTTTTGTCGCTGAAACTTAAAAGCTAAAATCTTTTTCTAATATGGTCATCTCGATTGTTCACTTAAATCATCGCCATATGGTTTTTAAAATTATCAAATTAAACTATATCACCATTAATTACCGATGGCCTTAAAATACACCCAAAATGGTAGGATTATCAAAAAAAATACTGGTGAAAAGCACCTACAATTTCGTGCCATACATTCTTAAGACGTTCACCGCGTTCAGCTACCTGTATTTTTAGCATTGTTTCCAAATATTTGAGAAGTGTAAGTTTATCGTGCATACATTTTTATCACTTTGATTTTTTTTGAAAATTTCGAGAGGGGAACTACAAGCATTAGATTCTAAATTCACCAATTGGTATTTGATTAAGAGAATCTGTAAATGATAAATTGATTATTTTTCGACCGAGGTTATGTTCTTTACATAATAAAATCGTATAAATTAGGAGAATTATGAATAATCATGTTAATGACAATATAGGAGATAATGATGAAAGAAGCACAATTGTAGCTTTAAGTTGAGAACTGAAGGGTAATTAAAATTTACATGTAAATGACATATGCAGAAAGACAAGTTTTAGCTTTTCAATTTCAATTTAAAATCACCCTAAAAAACTGTTATGCTTCAAATAACAATGGTCAAACTCACCTTTCAGCCATTTATGGAAGCTTTTCTGTGATTTATCCGAAGTTATTCCTTAAATTTTTCCATGATAAAGACAAATCGTTCACAAGGAAAAGATAAATTCAACCCATCTTAAGCTCCGTAATCATCTACAATCATTGATAATGACGGTTTGAAGATCAATCCTTCTCTGGTTCCTTAATCAAACGCACCAAGAACTTTTCCAAACAATTAAATAGATGCAAGCTACCAAAAGTACGTGTGAGTGGCGTCGAGCGACGCGAAGATCACTATGACCAGATGTGACAAATAAATTGGGCGACCAAACAGCTCCGATTCAAACATTCACAATAGATAGATGCATACAAAAATGTCTATCCTCTATTTTGCGGAGATATGTAAAACAGGAGCCGCACCTGTCTAATGAATTAACAGGGAAACTACTTTATTTAGTGTGTGAAAGCTAATTTGAAGATTTGAATGAAAGTTGTTAATCTTGTTCGGTTCATCTATTCTGCTGCTCTTAGTGAATGTTTGTGACTGAAGGACAAAGGGGGACCGTATCTTGAAGATTGCCAAAAGAGACCACCTTCTATTGTCCCAAAATGGGCGAATCGAGGGCGGGGATCACGGAGAGAAAAAAAATCTGGTTCGCCAGGAATTTTTTTTGGCTCCATAGATGCAAGTAATTGAAAACATATATGTTTGAATGATAAAGAGCGGCGCGAAGATTTTTTTTTTAATTTGAATGAGAAAAGAAAAAGAATACACCATATTTTATTGCGTCACATGTACAAATCGAAGGCGGGGCTTTTGGAGATATTTTTCAAATTGCTTTATCCCCCATAAACTTTATGATTATTAAAATCTGTGAATTTGTACTTCCTCTTTTCTAGTTATCGTGAAGACAAATTTAAAAGCATATCTAGCAAAATATTCGGACAGTGAAAAGGAACAAACCTATACTGAATGAAGGATGAGCTGGGGTAATATTTACTGGTTTAAAAAAAACGCTGCGAGAAAAATATTGTAGCAAATTTGCGACACTATAAATGAAATAACAGTTAGTGGCAACTGCCGTATTTCTTGACATTCTTCTAATCTATTTTTAATGATTTCGTGTAAGGGAGTGATCTGTTTATTGGTCTTCAGCTTATTTCGTTACCTAATTCGTGTGTAGGGATACACTCCTTTAATGTTTGTACATAGCTTTAGAGTGATAATGATATTGTTAATTAAACTACGTCGCATTACTAGAAGTAAGATATAGGATAGCTGTGAATATGATGAGAGGCCAAAATGGTCAAGCTTTGTGGGGTTGTGCTCAATTTTGTATCCGTTCATTATTTTTTCATTCTTTACTCCTTTATAGGATGGTTAATACTAAAATTACAGCATCATTCGATAAAAGAAAGGCGAATGTTTTCGATCTCATTGCAGGAAATTTCAGTTCCATTTACAAAACGGGGGAAAGTTGAGTTGGGTCCGCAACTCACAATTCCTCATAAACCCCTCCCTAATATATCTATATACCTAAAAATGCACTCTCACACATATCCAACGTATTGCCATCATGCCCATAGTGAATTAAATTCGTTTGTATAGTTTCTATATGCCCTTAGAATATTAGGAAAACGCCCATGGTCGACGCTAACATGAGTGTCTAAACGTTGACCACAAGCCAAAAACAAGCAGAACCCCTGAAAATTATTATGTAATATACTTGAGCGCATCGAAAATTTTATGGCCCATGGAGGGGGGGGGGTGGGGGCGGAGACTTGACCAACTTTGAAATAGTGCACCCGTCCCAGCAAACAAACAAAATAAACAGGTCCTCACTTACAATTTTTCATCCTAAATCGCCAATATTTAGCCCTTTTTATCTCAAATTTGGCACCCCTTAACTGTAACCCGGCCGGGATGTGGAGGCCCAAGACACCCCTCCCTTTGGCTTGGTGAGTACAAGATTTTTGTTTTTATAGTGGTAGAACAATGAATTAAATTTTACGCTGTATATACGCTGTTTTAGCCCTTTTAGTCTTTTACAGCTTGTGATTGTACCTTAAAATGAAAATCTATTTTGGGCTGTCCCTACCCGGACGCCGATGTCAGGCTTCGCATTCATTGTTGTTTACCATGTTTATGGATGCTGTTTTACCATTTCTGTTTGCGTCGTCACTGGCAAGGTTTCCTCATTTACTAGGTGATGTTTGAGCTTGTATCCAAGCATTTACTCAAAAGATTTTGTTATTTACTCGATACGGGAGCTTCATTGGACAGTCTTCCCTTTGCTTTCACTTTTCCCCTGAAATGTGTATCTATCCCGTGTGGGGACAAACAGAAACGTGAATGACAATTATAAAGCAATTTGTTAAGATGCTCGTATTCTCGGGCGATTGCCGAGTAAATACTTCAACAGGATTTGCGGGTGACTTGCATTCTGAAAAGTCAAAGTTTGAACCTTTGACATCGTCTTCTCCTGTACTCATGTATGTAATACATACGATGTTTAATTCGCACAGCATTCATTTTAAATTATATTTCTAATTTTCACCGACACCATCACATCCACTACAGAGATGCCAACTGTTTCAGGGGCCTATAGTAAAATAAAAGATGCAATTAAACTTACGATAAAAAAAATTAATCGCATGTCTACAGTAAAAACGTGTACCATAGAGAACTGATCATTCTCATCTTTCGTATTTCTCTTATAGTACAGGCCCCAGAATATACATGAGGCGTATTTTCATGCAAATCCAAAAGATTCCACTTGAAGTGAATTGCTACTAAAAGTATGATTAATGTCATGTGTGCTCTCATTTTTGTTTAGCCGTTGTGTTATTCACATTTTAGTCTTGGCGTAACATTTTTTGAACAGTTGGCATCTTTGGCACCATCATCATCATCGTCGTCATCATTATCATCATCATCATCATCATCGTCATCATTATCATAATTATCATCATCATCATCATCGCCATCATCATCATCATCAGCATTATCACCATCATCATCTATCTATCTTTCTCTCTCTCTCTCTCTCTCTCCCTCTCTCCCCCACTCTCCCGTTTGTCATCACATTCAATACCAATTGATACAATTATTTAACATTCTAGCCATGAATGCAAAGTAGCATTATTCTGAAAACTACACTTCTTCACCAGTCACTAGTTTGATACCCGTGAAGATTTTCTGTTTAATTTGCGCATTTGCACATTAACCACTCAATACAACTGCGGCACTCATGAAACCTTTGTCACATTCTTTGCATGGTTGGGAATGAAAACAAAGTTACATCTGTAGTCACAACACTATGTCAATTGGAATTGTCATCCGCCTTTTAACTTCTTTTCAAGTCTGTTTGCGCCCAAGATTATTTCGAGAGTGATTGGACAAAAGTCCTTGCCGGTGGCGTATCCAGTGAACAACAAAGACGGTGCCCTCATGGGGAAAATTTTCAATTTAACAAGTGGAAAAGGGTTTTTTTTAGTTTTTTTAGTCCTGTATTCGAAACTTTCGTTAAAAACGGGTACCAAAATTGTTTAAACTAAACACTTTCTATTAAGAAATTTTAAGAAAGGTTTCAGCTACAAGCTAATATAGAAACTTTTAAATAAACCTTGAACCGAGCTCACAACGAGCGATTAGAGCCCCTCAAAAGGAAAAAGAACACATTGCATTTAGAAAAAACCCTTTTCAGTAATAAATCGGCCTAAATGGAAACGTATTTCTCTGAAAGATACATTAAGCTCAAGGAAAAGCAACTTCTTTCTTGAGCCGATTAGACGGGTTAAAATACGTTCTTGTTCTTTGTTCCAATTTTTTTTAATTAAAAAAAAAACGGTGCGAAGAGCTTTAATTCGATGCGATGTGACCTATCTCCTTCCTAAAATAGCGGGTTCATGCTTGTCCTGATTCCATGTTCTGCTCAAAATAGAAGAACAATTATTAAAAATAAAATGGAATATTATGTGAGATTTATAAAAAAAAAATATATTAAAAAAAAGAGGAGATATAAGGAAAAACAACCAATATGAGGGGGGGTGAGCAACCATGGGGTGAGGAATGGAAAGAGAGGGAGGAGAGGGAGAGGAGGAGGAGAGAGAGGGAGAGAGAGAGAGAGAGAGAGAGAGGGGGGGAGGGAGGGGGATAGAGACGGATGGGGGGTTGGAGGAGAAGGGTGTGGAGAAGTGGTGCTGGGGTGCGGTAAGGGGAAGGGACATAGAAGGCCGTTATGGATCTAATTTTGTCGAAATGCTAAATTAACTATCCAAACCCATTTAAACGACAAATTATATCAAGACTTGAGTCAAAGCCCAGAGAGAGCGATTAACTTTAGTTATCTAATAGCCAAAATAATGTCCCGGTTTATTTTTATAACCAAGCTGCAAAATCTGAAGCTGGTACTGACAAACATCATTGTGAAAGAGGGCGACAAATTATGCCACGAGGATGTATTCTAGATTTTACGTCATATGTACGTCCTTTTTACATAAAAATATGTATATATTATTGCATCTATTATTTTAAAAAAGTCCAATTTAGTGTCATTTTTTCATCATACTCGTGAGTAGGTGCGTCAAATTAACTAAAAGGTCGTCAAACCAGGAAAACCGACTTCAAGTTTACGATAATAGATTTTGTCTTCTATGTGCAACAATAAAGAAAGGTTGACTGTGTTCTTTAGTTTTCTTATTTTGATCATGGCTACATTTTTTCTGCGATTGAAAATAAGACGTATCTCCGCAGTCCATCTACTTTGTTCATAACTTGATTTGCCGTTCATTACTGAATTACTGAATTCGCATGCTGATCCAATGAAGGATTGGGTTGCTGGAGGTAATGGGAGGTGGGGGTGAGGGGCGGGGCGAGCCCTTTATTCGTGACGCATTCGTAGTCTATTGGGATTGTTATTTTTCACTTTGTTTTTTTCACTGTTTTTTTTTTTTTTGCATGCCAGCTCGCCTGCCGAATGGAATGTACAAACTTAAATTTTTCTTGTCAGCTGGGAAGCCGGAAAAAGTCGCCACTGCCGCCTCACCCTCCCCTCCTCCCTCATATCAACCACCAATGCTGAATCCGTCATAAAATGAGGGAAATAAAGAAGAACTAAAACCCAATTTTGTTATTGCTAATCACGTTGCAAGCCGTGTATAGCACACCTTTTTTCTTTCTACTTTGATGTAAAACCTCTGTAGCATCAAATGTTGGTGAGCGATTTAAGCCATTTTCTCTATTGCAACATTATGCTACTAAAAAACCCCGAGTAAACATGAAATATTAAGTGAGTGTTTGTACACATTGTTTATTAGGGTAGTACTGTACAAGAATCAATAATATATTTGAGACATGCATAATATCTTGTGACAAGCAAATCATGCAATATTGCACGAAAAATACTTTAGGAAATCACAATCATATGATAAATATCATATCAAGGACGTGTGATATTGTAGAGCGAAATTAATGTTTAAAATAGTAATATATCTGAAGTAATATTCATAATTTCTTAAATAAATGATTCTCGCAACACGCTTGTTTCATCCATGCACATTAAACTTACATTCAACAACGCGATAAAGGATTTCATTAATATACACAATTAAAATATTCAAAATTTGGCAATATTAAAAATGATTACATTAAATAATGTTCTTTCTTTTACTCTTTGGCAATAGATTTATGACATTAGCATCATGTGGTAAATGATCTAAAAATTGCATGAGTTACAATAAGATTCGAATATACGCACCGACGTCTGCCTTCGTTGAACAAATGCGATATTCTTAACCGTAACCATGTTAACTTAAATTCACACGATCGGATCAAGCTGACCGCATAGTTCATTTAAAACGCAGCATGATTGATGCAATGTTTGACACATTGATGCAATGATACAGATATGTCCCAGATCGAAGTGTTGGGTGCAGTGTAGAGGAGCTGCGATCTGTCGAAGATGAATCACAAACGTATATTTTTGTACTAAACTGTATCAAAATTCCCTTTCGACATTCTGATTAGGTCTTTGTGATAGAAAATGATCATTGATAACATTTGATACTAATGTAGAGCGGTGGCATATAATCCACGTTTGCGTTGTAAGAATGAACACCGCCCTACACACAAAATCAACGCGAATTCACATTGCTGACACGTACGAACGGAAACTACATTCGCCTAGCGCCGACTTCCCATGCGGTCAAATCCGCTGACGGTCTACAGGAGTAAAGTTTAATTGCCCAAATTTGGTTGTGACATTTAAACTAAAATATGCCAGAATACGTGATAGAATCGTCGCCCAACCTCACACATATCCATGTTTGTACATATCAAGCAATATCAGTGAATACATCAGTTTATTTCACATTAATTTCTTCATCCTGACCACTGCCGATCTGGAGCCCGTAACATATAAGAAATACAATCGATTTAGCGATCAATCACAAACTTTATTTCATGATTTCCCATAGACTTCCGATTGATTGGAAATGTTTGTTACGGGGCCCTGCGCATGTGATGATGTACTGTACTTGCACAGACAAAACAGCATGAATGGTGAGCCTGTATGAAACAACGACAACATCAAGAACAACGTGCCGTTGAAGTGTGATTGGAAGACTCATTTGCATAAAAATTCTGTGGTAAACGTCATACGTCACTAAAATCATAAGGTCCATAACGGTTGTGCCGTCAAAATCAATGTGACATTTTACAGGATGATACATCATGATTGAAGAGTGCGTATGGAGTTCCCACTTCGTCAAAAAGAATGTGTCGTTACGTACGTTATGCCGAGAAGCCTTATTTGCGTAATATCATCACTTTGTACCTAGAGGGATCTGGCAAGTGTGAATGACGTGGATCTCGCTTGCTCTCAGACACTGGGAAATGGTTGTGAGATGACCAATACACGAAAGGATGATGAATATTCGCTTCAGCAAATGTCTAAGGTCCACGCATGGACCTGATGGACCAGGGGCCTCAACCATAGAAGAAGTTCAATCAATTTTGCGATCAATCGCAAACTTTTGTACATGATTTGACAAAGACTAGCGATTGTTGTCAATCGTGCCATTGCATCAGCGCACAATTGAAAAGGGAGGAACGATACGAACTTAACGAACAAAATGAGGGTGACAAGTAGGCCCATCTTGCGTTAGGAATATTACATATAACGAACAACATTTGTTACGTGTCATCTGCGCTATGAAATCGCTGTGCTCCATATCTTCAGCCATTCAATTGTATCATCAAAGTTCTGTAGTTGGAACGCACCGTCTCGTATGCCCGTACACATCGCTCGCGTCGAACCTCTCGTCAGCCGGCGTGTAGCAGTAGCGAGAGATTGAAAAAAGAAGGAACGACGCGGACTAAAAAAAACAACCTCGTGGTGAGGAAGTAGGCCTTTCTTCCTTCAGACTTGGGAACGACCCAATTACACAAATAATTAGGTAATGTCATCTGCGGTATAAAAATTATGTGTCGTCAAAGTTCTGTAGTGGGAACGCGCCGTCTGTTATGCCCATACACGTCGCTCGCGTCGAACTTCTATTCAGCCAGCGTGTAGCAGTAGCGCGAGATCAAAAGGAATAGTAAGAACGCAGAGTTAAAAAAAACCATTGTGGTTAGGAAGTAGGCCTAGTTTCCTTTAGACCTTGGAATGGCACATAAGAACTATTTGGTACACGTCATCTGCGCTATAGCATATGTGTTACATTCAATTGTGTCGTCAAAGTTTTGTAGTAGGAACACGTCGTCTCGTATGCCCGTACACATCGCTCGCGTCCAACTTTTCTTCAGCCGGCGTGTAGCAGAAGCGCGAGATTAAAAATAAAGGAACTATACTGACTTGAAGAACAGCAATGAGGTGAGGAAGTTCTGTAATTGGAAGTTCTGTAATTGGACCGAGCCGTGGTACATGTCATCTGCGCTATAGAATCGATGTGGTCCATTTCATCAGCCATTCAATTGTGTCGTCAAAGTTCTGTAGTTGGAACACGCCGTCTCGTATGCCCATACACATCGCTCGCGTCAAACTTCTCGTCAGCCGGCGTGTAGCAGTAGCGCAAGATTGAAAGAAAGGAACGATACAGACATGAAGAACAACATGATGGTGATGAAGTAGGCCTATCTTGCGTTAGAACTGGGAATGGTACGTTTAAAAAACCATTTGGAATAATTATGCAATCTGCGCTGTAGAATCTATGTGATAGATCATCAGCCATTCAGTTGTATTGGCAAAGTTCTGTAGTTGGAACTTGCCGTCTCGTATGGCCTTAGACGTTATTCGCGTTAAACTTCTCTTCACCCGGCGCGGCGTGTATAAAGCATCGGCGCATGATTGAAAAGAGAGGAACGGTACGAACTTGAGGAACAACTTGATGCTGAGGATCAGGCCTATCTTTCATTAGACTTGGGAACGGTCCGAGTACAAGGATTATTTGGTTCATGTCATCTGCGCTACAAAATCGATGTGGTCCATTTCATCAGCCATTCAATTGTGTCGTCAAAGTTCTGTAGTTGGAACACGCCGTCTCGTATGCCCGTACACATCGCTCGCGTCAAACTTCTCGTCAGCTGGCTTGTAGCAGAAGCGCGAGATCGAAAGTGTCAGCAGCGACGCGGACTTGAAGCAGAGGACGAGGATGAGGAAGTACCGGGCGAAGGCGGCGTTGTCGTAGACCAGACAAGCCCCGGACCCGGTACAGCTGGTCTCATCCCACTTGATGCAGGCCTTGTCGATTACCAGACCAAAGACGATGGGCGCTGGAACGGTACCTGATGTTGGATCGATAAGGGGAATAGTTCGTTACTAGGAGAAAAAGATATTCAAATTTTTCGTTTACCTCTTCTTAGATGTTATCATTAGTTCTTTCAATCTTAGAATATATCGGACGAGACATGTAATTAGTTACAGCATGTTCAAAAGAGATGAATATATGTTGTATTGGATTCAAGAAACAACGCACAATCCTGCAAATCACAATTATTTAAATTTGCAGTTCCCATAAAAAAAAAAACTGACGCTGATCTTTGTATCTATTTTTTTCTATCTATTCATTTATTTATTCAAACATATTCATTCAGGATAACAAAATCAATTAAGAACTCTGTTACATCATGGTCATACTAGGAGCAAGTGATGATGAAAAAAAATAAAAATTAGAAAGTCACAATCTGTATGCGTTTTCCTCGTCAGAGAATCATCAGCGTATTATTGGTGGTTTTATTAATAGATGCAACTTTAAGCGGACTCGATCTACAGAGGCTGTTCATGAGAACCCGAAAGCTAACCCGAGGGATATCTGACAAAGAAACAAGTAACATATGCAAAATGGGTTGTGCTTCATGAAGCTGTGTGTAGATGTACGCACAACTGTACGAATGACTGGTGATCCTTTCTACGGCGCGATTCAGCGCCAGGAGTTGAGTGCGAGAAAGGATCACTAGTCGTTCGAACAGCCGTGTGTAGATCTACGCACAGCTTTATGAAACACAACCCAGGATTCAAAATACTGTTCGATTGTTACTTGAGCCGATTTAAATTTATCAGGTTACAAAATTCGTTAGTAATAAACGTGGGCATAATGCGACCTTTGCCTCTCAACTGTCATACCAATCACTGATTTTCTTTGTTATCTGATATCCATCTTTTGTTGAAATCGATGGCAAATACTCCACAAATTTACTACAAAAGGCGTGCTGATTTGCATATAGGCTGTGCTTTTGAAAACACCAGAGTACTTACTACAACCTGGCAGAATTGTTTTTTAGACGCAGAAAAAGTCAGATCATATCCAAAAACTCACCTAAACCACCGTAGAATATACTCTGCACGCCTAGCGCGAACGCCCTCTGTGAGTAAGATACAGACCTAGATGAAAAGTAAAATGGGGTGATAAAAAAGAGCGTCTCGATTGACGAGATATTATGGAGGTTTCGATTTCATTCGTCAGTCACAGTCGACCGAAAGCAGTACGTCATAGTTTTACGCGTCTTCTCATGGTTACGTGTGCAACTACCTGTGACGTAATAATAAGCAGACGCGCAAAACTATGACGTACTACTTCCGGTCGTTGTGCCCTTCGTCACAGTTGACTGAAATCGAAAACACCATATTAATGACATTTAGATTACTTGTTGAAAATACATGTGTGATACTGTAGACTAAATCGGCTGTCATAATTAATGTCCAATCGCATCCTCTTGAAATGCTTTGCTGGCAATTTATTATGTTCTTTAAAAGTTTAAAATAAGCAAAACAAGACACGCCTAGAATATTGTCCTCATCTGATTCAAACACTTAGCGATGGTCCTTTCCTATTTTAACCCTTGTCACAGCTTTGATTTATTTCCTTTCTATAAGGGTTATTTCTTTTTTCCGACCACACCACTATTGTTCTGGAAGGTCGATGTTGCCTCTCTTTAGCCTACCATCAGTTGTTACAAAAAGGCATCTTCACCATTTCACACAAAACTCTTCCCTCGCTTTTCCATTTCCACAGCAATACTTCTCGACTCCGAAATAGAACTAGTACTTCCGGTCGACTGTGACGAGGGTCACGTTGAGATGAATTGAAATCTCCATGAATCCTATTATCTAAAGTATGATTAACACGATATAAACTATTTCCGAAAAGTTAAGTCGGCCACAGGCAATAGAACCGTGCCCCGTGTATTCAATTTTGTGGACACAACAATCGCAAGCCGCTTCCGGTTTGAGGAGCATTGACTTTGGCGTTCGACTTGATTTTTCGAAAATAGTTTATACGGTGTTGATTCCCTTTGTTGCTTACCCAATTGTTGATTTGAGTACTAATTACTCTATCATTTGATTACAATTGTAAATTACTAGACTGTACAGCATTTATTTATTTCTTGTTGCTGAGGAAAATTTTTAAAATCATATTTTGAACTGAATTGAATTGAATAGATTCACAGCTTACCTTATCGTTGCAATCCACGCTGGTATGGACGACATCGTCCCGAAGAATGCAAAAAGCCAGAGTAACACGAGGTACAGCCATTGTAGATTACAGTATGAATGACATCGCCCCGGAACCGCTCCTCCGTACATCGACGAATTATCCCAGCTATCCATTGTGACGTCATCACTAGTCGACGTATTGCTGAGTACTATACACTTGCAGTCCAAGTAAACCTGGTTTGAGAAAGGAGGAAGATTGAACGTATAGATCAGGTTTTTTTTAGAGGTGGCGCTTCATTTACATAAGTTATTTTGAGCTTCAGTAAAAATATTACCATGATGTAATTTTCAGTCGCAAATTAGAGCATGTTCATACAACACGATATATACTATTTCCAAAACGTTAAGCGGGTCACAGACAATAGAATCGTACACCGTATATTCAACCATGCGGAGACAACAATCGCAACCCGGTTCCGATTGGAATAGTATTACAAAGGACCATTGAATTTGCGTTCGACTTAATTTTTCGAAAATAGTTTATATCGTGTTATACCTGTATTTTGTTTGAATCAAATCGACCCCAAAATTGCTTAATTACTAGTATCGCAAAACAAAAATAACAACATGCGTCGCTTACCCTGGCCTATTGAAGTATTCCCTAGACCAGAAAATCAGCTTCTTTCGATCAGTATTTCTTCCAATGAGGTCAACCCTTCTTTTATACGTGCATATTTGAGGAAAGCTGTCGACGTTAATAATTCGATGATGAAATAAAAGGTATCATTAATAATGGTGAGCATGCAAAAATTGTTGTGAAACGAGTCAATGTATTCACAAAATTGCTTCACATCCATAACAATAAATGCGTACGAAATTGAAAGATTTTGTGCACATGGTTTGACAATCGACCGCTATTCTTACGGGACGCTTGCAGAATTTGCGGTCAGCGGCGCCGGGTGAAGAGGAATGGAGCTTCCCGTGGTATGTTTTTGTGAATTCCCATTTATTTTGCAGTAACGGTGGTGTATGAGTGAAGAAAATGACGCACGGCGTTTCTGTTATTTTGCAATAATTAAATAATTTTGGGTCGATTTCATTCAAACAAAATTTAATTTGTTTTCTGACTAGTAATGTGACTGGGACATAAAAGAAGAGTCTACCCAAAAATAATAATTTTTTTAACAGAAGCAGAAAAAAATTGGTGAGTAAAACAAAAAAAGTTTGAAGAAAATCGGACAAGTAATACAAAAGTTATGAATTTTTAAAGATGTGAAAATATGGGCAAATCAGTGGAAATTTCCAGAGATGTTGCCAATTTGATGACATCATGGGTGCACAACTAACCAGAGTTTTCATTATAAATATGGTGCAAAATTCATTATTTTTACAGATAGTTGCAAAGTTTGTATAAATGTAAACATGCAAATACTGGATCTACACATATATGATAAAGATATTCTATGGTTAAAATTTTGAGGAAATCATATTTTTGGTGAAAAAAGTAACATTTTATAACATTGATATGAATGTAATAGATGGTCAGTTGTGCACCTGTGACGTCATCAGTGCCAATTTGTCTAAATGTTCAAACATTCATAACTCTCTTATTAGTTGTCCGATTTTCCTCAAACTTTTTTTGTTCTGCTCATCTATTTTTCTTCTCCTGTTCAAGCAATATAATTTGTGGGTAGACTCTTCTTTTAAGTTGGAAAGCACCATGGTGCCTGGTTTTACTTAATCGGAAATTGGCTAAACTCTACACAAAGGGTTCTGTGTCGTAATTCAACGGTTATCAGTAGTAGATATGAAGGTACTATTTGTCGGAAATCACCAACTGAAAGATAATGTATAACTGCATGGAATTCGAAAAAGAATTGAATACTTTGAAACTTCAAACACATTGTGCAAGTAAAAAAAAAATCTCAGTCCACAAATTTAAGGCCAATAAAACTGAGACATTCGTGAACACAGAAATTCTTACGTCTCCAAATCAACTATGCTCGAGGAAGGCAATTTGGAGAGCATTTTGCGGGATATTTAGAAAACCCCTAGTACATAACAAGGTGGCTTTTTGCGGAGGAGGGCGGGTTGTGGACTTATAGTGGAGGTAAGTAGACACAAAGGGGTGGGGTGCTTTATTTTACCTCACGCGGGATTCGGTCGTGCGGCTCGAAAAACACCACTTATCCACTATTCTTTGAATGCAAATACGGCATACATCTTCAGGGGAGTGACACCCCCCCCCCCCCCCCCCCNGAAATTTTTATTTTGGTTGTCATCTTAGCCGGGAGGGGCGGGGGCGCCAAATTTGGGCTCAGCCCCCCGGGTATGAAAATCCTGGGTGCGCGCCTAATACTTGTATTTTGTTTGAATCAAATCGACCCCAAAATGGCTTAATTATCGCGAAACAAAAATAACGACATGTTTTGCTCTCCCTGGGTAATTGGAGTGTTCCCTAGACCGGAAATTAGCATTTTCAGATCAGTGTTCGTCCTACTTTGTTCATGCCTGTTTTATATGTGCATATTTGAGGAGAGTAGTCGACAACACGATATAATCTATTTCAGTAAAATTAAGTCGAACGTCGATTTTATTCAAACACACTATGAACATCTCTAATTTGTTATTGAAAACTGTATTATGTAATTTTTTTTTTACAGCATCTCACCAAGGAGGGTTTTAAAAATGGAGTAACAGCTCAGAGTCATGAATGTGAAACACCCGGTCAAATTCAAAAGATGAACAATATATAGTTAGATCCTTTATGTCCGAGGTTCGATGCCGCCAAATACGACTGGAGTGATTTTAAGATATCAACCGATCTAAAAATTTAGGATGCGCAGTAAATTTAAGGTAAAAGTGCACATGCATAAGTTACAAATGTGCAGTTGTATTAATAATAATTTTTTTATCATGATCTTAAATTACAAGTCTCAGTATTATTTATTGAGATATAGTTAAGAAACTGTTATTCACATGGACTCTTTTTGCTACAGATTTAAGTGTGTTCCGATTACTTCCAATCGTTGTATTTTTCATATTCATATATTAAGATATTGTTCTATCAAAGACCTTAAGGCCATTCGTGTACAGTAATGTCCATTTGTAGAAATCATTGTTTTAATTCTTGCATATTCTAATCGCTGGTAACAAATTTCACTTATCTATGTGCTTATTTATGTGCGGTACTTGTTCAGCGAAAACCTGAGAAAATATAATCACCGTCACAATATAACTTTCGTTATTGTTAACGAATAAACAACGGGTTCACTGATTGTTCTCCGTCCTGATGAAGCGTTCTAGGAAGCATATATTTGCCAGCATTTTTGCCATTCTTTAAGATGCGGTATCGCACCTACTTCAAAGAGGTGTTGTTTCAGATGTAAAACTCTCCTTGATCTCACACAGTAATTAAATCTCTCATGCGCCATCGCTGCTAAAACTAATCTAGACGTTTTGCTCAATATTTGTTGTCATGGAAATAAAGTTCATGAAACGATTTCCTACTTGATTTTACACTAGGCTCGACATGCGTCGTCTGCTACGAGCTAATTCCCCAGTCACATAGAAGCCCCGATTGAACACGATTCAACACGATTCTTTGATTAGGGTAACTAAATGTGAGCTGAACAAAGAGTCATGTTCTACGTGTTGCTTCCGGGATTCTATGTGACTGGGGCTTAAGTTGGGAAGCAATCTGGTGTCTGGTTTTACTTAAAGGTCCACTATTATGAAAATACAAGTTGATCTGTATTGATGTATTATACCATTATCAATACCCTTTTTACTGAAAGAGAGTCCAAATGTGTTTCATATATTTTATAATATTTTTCTTCATTTTTATGTTGGCTTAGTTGGGAACGCCC
>BQKZ01006051.1:22589-35319 GCA_036244855.1 Temnopleurus reevesii | reverse complement strand
TATTCCAATCCTCCATCTAATCGTATTATGAGTATATTTCGGTTCTCTAGGAATCAGTTTTTGTTTTGTTATAATCAACTTATAATCACCGTTGAGCTGTTCACTGAATTGTTATAATTGGGGTTAAGTGGTTTTTACTCTCGCCTTTCAACAAAAGTGTCGAAGGTGCGACTCCCAGCAATGATGTATATTTCCTTCAGCAAGATATGTATCTAAATTTTTGGAGTGTGAATATGCGGATACAAAAATGGCGACGAAATAGGTACAGGAGATAAAGTGAAGTGAGGAAGTTGTCGATCTGGTAAATACAAGCAAGCGCATCAATGTTGTTTTTACATGACATACCAGTGGACGTGCAAGGTGATGTGTACATTTGAATGAGAGTGTCGCGGTAGAAAAAAAATGAATACGTTCATTTACATCTATATTTGTAAAACAGCCACTGGCCACAACTAGTTAATGATTTATTGTGATTATTCTCTAAGAAAGGTTCTTTTGTTTGACTTTTGTCTGATTCCGACGTGACGAGTTACAAACATGTGCTGAAAAAAAGGATGTATCAATTGTCTTCATTATTCTCTAAAGATCAACGTTTGGCTACACTCCTTATTATGAATATAGTGATAACACAATCTATAGATATACTTAATCATGCGAAATGATTTCAACCTTTGGTATCTACAAAGATATAGGGCCTGGGTAAAAACGGGCATGTCACGAACAAACTTCACATTGGATGAAAGGCTGGACTACAACCGTTATAAAAAAAACCTAATCTCTACCTTTTTTTATATTTAACATATGTTCATTAAAAAGGTGGATGGAAACACTCCGTGAAAATGTTGCATCTTTCATATTAGAAAACGGTTGTGAACTTTTTAAACTAAAATAACACCTTCTTTGGTTCAAAGTCATGCACGCCATGAAATCTAAAGTGTAATGAATTCATACTAAATAATAATAGAAATACAATCAATTTATATAGCGCACGTATCCACTCTACTGTGGATGCTAAAGTTTCTAGGTATTATTATTACCCTGGCTTTTGCTCGACGCCACAAACCCTTCATGCATTTCAAGTAATAATATTTCCTGCTGGTACTAATTTACCTCACCTGGGTTGAGTTAAGCACAATGTCGATGAATGTCTTGCTAAAGGAATTTACACCAGTCAGGATTTGAACCTACGACCCTCTGGTTGAAAGCCGAGAGTCAGAACCACTACTAGTATACTACGACGCCGCCACTATTACCGAACCCTACCATGTAAGAGATGCAGATTTAATGGGTTCTAGCCTCTGACCACTGGTCCTAAATGCATGCAGTAAAAAAAAAGGTCATCCGAAAAAAAGAAAGAGAAAGAAAAATCAACCGAGGCCCCAACCTCTTCCCTCATATAAAATCCTGGGAGGTGTTTCACCAAGATAAGAAATACTTTACGCACGACTTTACGTTCGACCGGTACCCCTTTTTGTGCGCAATGGTTCACATTATTACGCGCATTCAGCGCAAGAACTGATACCAGTCGAACGTAAAGTCGTGCGTTACTTTAAGAACGACTTGGTGAAACACCGCCTCGGACCAGTATCCTCAATGTCAAGTGATCACATGCTCCGTTAAATCTGTTATCTCAATTCAGCACGATAGCGTGAATTACTGTTCTGATTATTTAATCAGATACCTTAAACAATAGTATCGCCTATATCATTGCTTTTTCTCTGAGCATTTGCTTTACTGTCCTGTCTTTGCATTTATTAATAAACTCTGCCATGGAAAAAAAATCATTCTGCTCTGTTCATGCATACTTTATGTTTATTATAGTGACACAGAATCAGAAACTTCAGTGTAAAACTTTTCAAGTATGGCAATGTAAACATTACATGTTCACGTACATTGTACATGTATCTATAATCTTTGATGCGTTTCGAAAATAGGAATGAGATTAATGTTGCCAATTTGTATTTTCGTAATTAATGATTCCCCCGCATATCACCCTGTCCCATTTTCGGGACAGCGCCTCTTTTGTCAGTATTATGCCAGACTGACACTTGCACAACTTTGTTTCTACGACTCGAGTCGTGCCAGTGCGCAAACTAGTCGTAAACTGGTGTGAAGTGTGTGTAAACTCGTCGCATCTGCGTGCCATGTCGGGAAGAGAATTTTGAAATGTTCAAAATCTTGGTCACGTTGCCCTAAAGTGGGATGGGGCCTGCATGAATCTATTAATCATGAATCTATTAATAGAACCATGAATGAGAAAAGAGGCGTTGTCCTAAAGATGGTCACGACAACATTTTGAGACTGGGTCATGAATTAAGCGCAAACTAGCCGTGACCTCATCTGAACGATGCGGGAGGATTCCTGCCAGTGGGTGACAGTATGCGCCATGCCATGACTGTCACGAACCGCCAGAAATAGCCCCTAGTCATCTATATTGAGTGTTGGTGTGATCCAGGAGACACATCGGGATCGCGACACCATCCGTATTGCGCAAACTCGTCGTGCCAGTTCGTTTTAATGTGGACATCGATCGGCACGCAATCGTGAACCAGTCATGAATAGTGCGGAAGCATCCAAAATGCCCCAAAATGGCCCTGATATGCCACGATGAAATCTTGACCAAAAGTCGTGGAGGTGTTGACCAGTCCTGGCTTTAGAACTATTTGGTTAATAATTTCCTACCCTATTTTTCTCATTCACGGTTGTTTGATCAATAGATTCATGCAGTCCCCTCCCACATTAGAACAACGCCTATTTTCTCATTCAAATTGTTTGATTAATACATTAATGTAGGCCCATCTCACTTTAGGGTAACGCCTCTTTTCTCATTCAAGGTTGTTTGATTTAAAGATTAATGCAGGCCCCTCCCATTTTAGAACAACGCCTCTTTTCTCATTCAATGTTGTTTGATTAATAAATTCCTGATTAATAGATTCATGCAAGCCCCATCCCATTTTAGGACAACGCCTCTTTTCTCATTTAAGGTTGTTTGATTAATAGATTAAGGCAGGCCCCATCCCACTTTAGGACAACGCCTCTTTTCTTACTCAAGTTTGTTTGATTAATAAATTAACGTAGACCCCATCCCACTTTAGAATAACTAGTGATACCCGGCGCTACGCGCCGGGTATCGCTAGCAGTTTTGTGTAAGTGTATAATGTGGTAATTATGTAACTTTCTCAAACTTTTCGAGGTAGACATAAAGGAAGATACATGTAACATTTGACTTATGAAAACTATTAAAATTGACAGAGGGAGATGAAATTAAATTCAGTATAAATATTATGTACTTGACTGTCATTATGCCATGATGTGTTGGCAAATATATGGGTAGGGGAATTGAAGAATGAAAGTCAAAATGTCATTTTAACTTACTTTTCTGACCTCGTTCGTTGATGGACTTTCTGATCTGTAGGCCTAATACACATACATTGTATGTGAAGGGCGAGATGAGTGTTATATAACCAAACAGTATTGCTATGTGTGTATATACTGCGTGGTTGTATTTTGCATACACTGTAGGCCTATTGTTTAACCCTTTGAACCCTGACTTATTTTCATATTTCGTGAGCTATGCCCAGAGTTATTTTACGGTTTGTGCATTCTTGACTTAAAATGTCAAAAATTTGAACAATTCAATTCTTTGTTAATGTTTTTTATCTTTAATCACATAAATTCTGTATATGTCTACTATAAAAGTGTATTCAGCATAGAATAAAATAATGATTAAAAGGGAATGTATTGACAAATAAAATGAATAGTTAATTTTACTTTCTTGGCATGGCCTGAAAACCGGCCATTAGGGTTCAAAGGGTTAACAGGAAATGAGATATACTTTATACACATACACTGTGTGTGAAGGGTGAGATGAGTGTTATATAACCAAACAGTATTGCTATGTGTGTATATACTGCGCACGGTTGTATTTTGCATACACTGTAGGCCTATTGTTTAACAGGAAATGAGATATACTTTATACATATACACTGTGTGTGAAGGGCGAGATGGAGAGGGGGTCATTTATCATTTGTGGCTGCCCAAGCTCCCCCTAACTGTCAAGTTTTGTTGAAAGCTATCAAGGGAGAACAGAGATATGGAAATATGACTTTTTGACCTCTTGACCTTTGACCTTTCTGAAAGCGACCCCCTCAAAGACAATCTTGGGGCCTACCTGCATACATCCACCAAGTTTGGTCCAAATCGGTCCAGGGAGTCCAGAGATATGACAAATTGACCTTTGACCCCATTGACCTTGACCTTTCACAAAACCAACCCCTCAAGGGCAATTCTGGGGTTCCCCTACATACACCCACCAAGTTTGGTCCAAATCGGTCCAGGGAGTCCGAAGATATGAAAAATTGACCTTTGACCCCATTGATCTTGACCTTTCACAAAACCAACCCCTCAAGGGCAATTCTGGAGTTCCCCTACATACACCCACCAAGTTTGGTCTAAATCGGTCCAGGGAGTCTGGAGATATGAAAAACTGACCTTTGACCCCATTGACCTTGACCTTTCACAAAACCAACCCTTCAAGAGCAATTCTGGGGTTCCCCTACATACACCCACTAAGTTTGGTCCAAATCGGTCCAGGGAGTCCAGAGATATGAAAAATTGACCTTTGACCCCAGTGACCTTGACCTTTCACAAAAGCAACCCCTCAAGGGCAATTCTGGGGTTCCCCTACATACACCCACTAAGTTTGGTCCAAATCGGTCCAGGGAGTCCGGGGATATGAAAAATTGACCTTTGACCCCAGTGACCTTGACCTTTCACAAAACCAACCCCTCAAGGGCAATTCTGGGGTTCCCCTACATACACCCACCAAGTTTGGTCAAGATCCCCCCAAGGATCTGGGAGGAGTAGTGGAACAAACAAACAAACAAACAAATTAACAGCTCTCCTTTAGATAATAGGAGGATTGGCTTGGCATTAAACTTAATCTGTTTGGTGAGTGGGAAACAGAAGTTTCGTTTGAAAAAGGGAGGAGGGCACATTTTTCATGCTGGGGATTTTTTGGGGGCCCTCCTGCCCCCCCCCCCCTCCGGTTCTACCACCCTTGTTTAGCTGTTTTTACTCTCGTCTTGAAACAAAAGAGTCGAAGGGTCGACTCCCATCAATGATGTAAATTTCCTTCAGCAAGAAATTTATCGCAATCTTGGAGTGTGAATATGAGGATACAAAGATGGCGACCGTAGGTACAGGAGATGAGTGAAGTAAGGAAGTTGTCCCCGGTTGTCGGTTTGGTGAATACAAGCAAGTGCATCAATGTTGTTTTTAAATGACATACCAGTGGACGTGGAAGGTGATGTGTACATTTGAATGAGAACGTCGGGGTAGAAAATAAATACGTTCATTTATATCTATATTTCTAAAACAGAGTTACATCTTTCTAATAAATGAAAATTGATTTTCTTTGCAGGTCGTTGTGCCACCAGCTCATGAGGGAGCCACTGGCCACAACTGGTTAATGATTTATTGTGATTTTTCTCTTGGAAAGGTTCTTTTGTTTCACTTTTGTCTGATTCCGACGTGACGAGTTACAAACATGTGCTGAAAAAAAGGATGTATCAATTGTCTTCATTATTCTCTAAAGATCAACGTTTGGCTTCACCCCTTATCATAAATATAGTGAGAACACAATCAATAAATATACTTTATCATGCCAAATGATTTCAACCTTTGGTATCTACAAAGATATAGGGCCTAGACGAAAACGGGCATGTCACGAACAAACTTAACATTGGATGAAAGGCTGGGCTACAATCGTTAAAAACTAATCTCCACCTTTTTTATATTTAACATATGTTCATTAAAAAGGTGGATGGAAACACTCCGTGAAAATGTTGCATCTTTCATATTAGAAAACGGTTGTGAACTTTTTAAACTAAAATAACACCTTCTTTGGTTCAAAGTCATGCACGCCATGAAATCTAAAGTGTAATGAATTCATACTAAATAATAATAGAAATACAAACAATTTATATAGCGCACGTATCCACTCTACTGCGGATGCTAAAGGTGCTAGGTATTATCATTACCCTGGCTTTTGCCCGACGCCACAAACCCTTCATGCATTTCAAGGAATAATATTTCCTGCTGGTACTAATTTACCTCACCTGGGTTGAGTTAAGCACAATGTCGATGAATGTCTTGCTAAAGGAATTTACACCATAGTCAGGATTTGAACCTACGACCCTCTGGTTGAAAGCCGAGAGTCAGAACCACTATACTACGACGCCTCCACTATTACCGAACCCTACCATGTAAGAGATGCAGATTTAATGGGTTCTAGCCTTTGACCACTGGTCCTAAACGCATGTAGTAAAAAGGTCATCCGAAAAAAAAGAAAGAAAAAGAAATATCAACCGCGGCCCCAACCCCTTCCCTCATATAAAATCCTGGACCCGTATCCTCAATGTCAAGTGATCACACTTATCTCAATGCAGCACGATAGCATGAATTACTGTTCTGATTATTTAATCAGATACATTAAACAATATTATCGCCTATATCATTGCTTTTTCTCTGAGCATTTGCTTTACTGCCCTGTCTTTGCATTTATTAATAAAGTCTGCCCTGGAAAAAAATAATTCTGCTCTGTTTATGCATACTTTATGTTTATTAAAGTGATACAGAATCAGAAACTTCAGTGTAAAACTTTTCAAGTATAGCAATGTAAACATTAGATGTTCACGTACATTGTACATGTATCTATAATCTTTGATGCGTTTCGAAAATAGGAATGAGGTAAATGTTGCCAACTTGTATTTTCGAAATTAATGATTCCCCCGCATATCACCCTGTCCCATTTTCGGGAAAGCGCCTATTTTGTCAGCATTATGCAAGACTGACACTTCACAACTTTGTTTCCACGACTCGAGTCGTGCCAGTGCGCAAACTAGTCGTAAACTGGTGTGAAGTCTGATTTAACTCATCGGTTCTGCGAAAAGAGGCGCTATCCTAAAGTGGGATGGGGCCTGCATGAATCTATTACTATAATCATGAATCTATTAATCAAACAACCTTGAATGAGAAAAGAGGCGTTGCCCTAAAGTGGGATGGGCCTGCATGAATCTATTAATCAAACAACCTTGAATGAGAAAAGAGGAGTTGCCCTAAAGTGGGATGGGCCTGCATGAATCTATTAATCAAACAACCTTGAATTAGAAAAGAGACGTTGCCCTAACGTGGGAGGGGCATGCATGGATATATTAATCACACAACATTGACTGAGAAAAGAGGCGTTGTCCTAAAATGGGATGGGGCCATCATGAAACTATTAATCAAACAACCTTAAATGAGAAAAGAGGAGTTGCCCTGAAGTGGGATGGGGCCAACATAAACCTATTAATCAAACAACATTGAATTAAAAAAAGAGGAGTTGCCCTAAAGTGGGACGGGGCCAACATGAATCTATTAATCAAACAACATTGAATGAGAAAAGAGGCGTTGTCCTAAAGTGGGATGGGGTCTGCATGAATTTATTAATCAAATAACATTGAATGAGAAAAGAGGCGTTGCCACAAAGTGGGAGGGGCCAACATGAATCTATTAATCAAAAAACATTGAATGAGAAAAGAGGCGTTGTCCTAAAGTGGGATGGGGTCTGCATGAATTTATTAATCAAATAACCTTGAATGAGAAAAGAAGCGTTGTCCTAGAGTGGGAGGGGCCTGCATGAATGTATTAATCAAACAACCTTGAATGAGAAAAGAGGAGCTGCCCTAAAGTGTGATCGAGCCAACATGAATAAAAGTTCAAAAAAGTATTTTTAAACATTTTATTTCATATTTATGAAAAAAGTGACTAAAAACAAGGAAAAACAAAAGAAATTGTCCGAAACCGTGTTTGCTGTTCGAGATGCGGAGGGGAGAATAGAATCAGCTGAAATATCGTAAATTGGGACTAATTCCAAGCATTTGGGGCTGATTTGGAGCAGAAAAACTGAAATTATTCGAAAAACGGCCAAACATGCCTTTTGTTTCATGGTTGCCATGGCAACATCTACTACGTAATAATAATAAAAATGTTATCATAATGTCCGCAACAAGATTTCAGAAAAAGTCACCAAATTTGAGCATAATCGGACCGAAGATGTAGAAGTGGTTTACGATTATGTGGTAGGGGCACATTGCGCCCCCCCCCCCCCTTGGGTTTTTAGGGTTAATAGATTAATGCAGGCTCGATTTAGGTCAACGCCTCTTTTTTTTTATTCAAGGTTGTTTGATTAATGGATTCATGCAGGCCCTATCCCACTTAATAGATTTGGTTTTACTACAATTTTACTTGAGATTTAATAATCAGTATGCTCATTCTATCTTTCATTGCACCTTATTTTCCTATAGAATCTGAATATGGAAGGAGAGTTCAAGAATGTCAGTTCACAAAGCTTGGAGTGTTCTATATGTCTGCAAATGTTCACCAATCCTAAAATCCTGTCGTGTTCTCATACGTTCTGCAACGCCTGTCTTGAGAGTCTCATCAAATGCCATGATGATGATCAGAAGCTTCTCTGCCCTCTTTGCAGAGGAGAAACCCAAGTCCCTGACCAAGCTGTGTGTTACTTACAAACCAATTTAGCACTACAAGCTCTTGTTGACGAGGTAAAAACACAGCATCAATGCTGCACCAACTGCAAATCTGATGAAAAGCCGCAAGCTGTGGTCTACTGCCAAGATTGTGGCAAGTATTTGTGTGTTACTTGTCAAAAGAAGCATTCAGAGTGGGAAGATTTCAGCGATCATGACGTATCAACCATAAGTGACGTCACATCAGGAAAGGTGTCGATAAGGAGATACAGGAAATGCAAGAAACATCCAAAGGAAGACGAGGATTGTTTCTGTTCTCACTGCAGGATCTTTGTCTGCTTCAAGTGCAGTTTCAGGGAACATAAAGACAAAGGACATCAAATCATCCCATCATCAGATTACGAAGAGAACCACAGCAAGAAAGTGGAGGGGCTGAAAGAAAGGGCGAACCTAAAAATTAAAATGTATCAGAGCTACATCGATTTTATCGATAAACAAAAAGCTAGCATCCGAATCGCGAATGACAAGTGTCTGGAAGACATCAATAGAGCCTACGAGGAATGGGTTCGATTGATGAAAGAGAGCAAAGACTGCCTCGTCAATGAAGTCCAATCTAAAACCAACAAAGCAGATGATGAACTAGACAATATGAAGGAACGATCTCAACAGCAGATTATGCAAGTGATAACCATGACTGAACTCCTGGCTAGTGGCACAAAGATACCGATAGAGGTTGATGCTCTTGCTGTACATGATACGTTATGTAAAGATCTAGAAGATGCTTTAACAAAGAAGGATCCAGACTATGAGCAGGTCAAGATGTCTAGCAAGGAAGGGAATGATGTCCGCTTTCTGAGAAGTGCGAGATACACCGATTTCGGTCTGGGCAAGATTGCCAATAAAGGTGTGCAGGATGTTGCATTGCCGATGAAGGATTCCATGAATGTCATTGCTCCTACACCAGACGGCATGCTAGCAGTGGGGTGTAACCCAGGAGGGATCAAGATCTTCTCTTCTGATGGCCAGCTGCAGCAGACACAACTCAAGGATGTTGCGATCCGTAGACTTGGATTCCTCTCTGATGGTCGCTGTGCTGTACTCAACACTCAGAACAAACTTCACATTTACACACCAGAGTTTGTTAAACTAGATATAGAGTTCGATACTTTGAGTCACGATGAAGGCGGGTACTGCTCCCTCACTGTAAATAGCAATGATCAGATCTATGTCAGCTACAGAAAAGCCAAGAAGATCCATGTGTTCTCACGTGCAGGTGGCAAGGCAATTAGGGAGATACACTGTGATGGGTACACACCAGAGCAAATCATACACCACAATGATAGACTGATTATTATGCATTCTCATTCAGTAATTACCATTGATCATGAGGGTGGGGTAAAAAACAAGGTCACACAGCCCAACACTTATCCATTCCCATGCCTTACTTCTCACAATGCAATCTTGATTGCCTGGGTGCAGCATGATGATGGGTTGGTCAGTATTGATGAGTACACTAGCGAGCTGAAGCATGTCAAGAATCTCATCTCTGATTACAAGATTGAGAAGAATGAAAGGGGTTGGTATTACATGAGAGAGTTCAAATCAGGAGAGATTGCTTTCTGCACTCCTGATAGACTATATATATTCATCTTATAAACACAATGGTGGTTAATTAACTCTCCTCTATATCAGCACAACTATACTCCTTAATTGAGCTCAACAGCATCAACAGATCATCATCCTCGTTATCAGCATTATCATCATCATCATCATCATCATCTTTATCGCCATTATCATCATCACCATTATCATCATCATGGTCTTCATCATCAACACCATCATCATCATCATCATCATCATCATTATAATATGATCATCAATATCGCTATCATTATTATCATCATCATTGCCATCATCATAGTCACCATTATCTTCACAACCATAACCAACATCATGATCATTTCCATATTACCACTACAACAATGATGTTAGCTGATATCGATAATGGTAGCGATAAGAATCTCATCATCATCATCATCATCATCATCATCATCTTCACTATCATCTTGATTTTCAATATTTTCATACCACTACAATGATGCTGACAATGTAGATATTTGGTAGTGATGCCGATCTAATCATCGTCATCATCACCATCATCATCATCATCAGCATCAGCATCATCATCATCACCATCATCATCATCATCATCATCATCATCAGCATCAGCATCGTCAGCATCATCATCATCATCAAAGCGCATACGCGGACAGGGGTCGAGCGCCAAGTTTTAGCTGATGACCTTTTTTTTCCTTTTTTTTCTGCTTGTCAGCCCTATCAACCTCCTGGTTGTGCTAAATTTCACATGATACCCTTTCCTTTTTCTTTTCATGTTTTTTGTTCTACTTGTCAGCTCGTTAAAGCGGCAGGGGTGGACAATTTCAAATTGGTTTAGCCCCCGAGTAAAATGCTGGATGGACGTGCGCATATTGTCACAATTTTCAAGTACATGTATTATGCTTTTCAATTTTCAAAGTCTTGTGTTTCTTTCATAATCATTTTCAGCTCGAAAAATGCTGTAAAATTCTGTTCATGATTAGTTAAATTTTGCATAATAACTTTCTTACATGTACAACTAACAGTGAAAAACAACATAAATACACATTTTATAGGATAAATGTTATATAGGATGAAAAATTAAAAAAAATCATCTTTACTTAAAATTGTTTAATAAATGATAGCAGTGTGTATGAAAATAATGACGATGCTATCACCTTTAATACAATTAATCTTGCACATTATGTCCAGTGTAACAGTTAACTGTGGGAGCACATGGATCTCAATGGCGTGTCGTGAAAAGGACTTGATACAGCACATGGTCAGATTTTGGTCATGAATATATTGGTTACCAACGCATTATATGTATAGAGAAAATCAATAATGGATCAAGGAAAGATTAGAAGCAAGAAATTTAATTTCTGAATTTATTCAAATCCAACTGAAGGGATCATAGCTCAAATACAAAAGGCATACTTGTGTTGGATAAAGCCATTGAACATTATTCATATTGCTAAGCAGTAAACAGGACATGATCAGTGTATTAAAAACAAACAGAATGTCATATCTCAAACAATTATTCTTTTTAAGGTTTCTCCCAAAACAGGGCAAATGATAGAACCATTAAAGCAGTAAAAGGCTTTGGCTACAAAAACAAAAACTAAAAAAACCCACATATTCCTTAAGACTACATTCAGAAGTAGAATTTCTAGATCACGATTTCTGCAGAAGAATTTCAAAAGTAGAAAATAAACTGATAACTTTTAGGGTAAATAAGAGGGAGATTGCAATTTACTTTTGTAATTTGTTGTATTGTATGCTTGCAAATGGATGTGTATTGTACATTTATAAGACATTTATATCCAAGCATTGAGGCAAATTTACGAGCAGCTTCCAAAGACTTTATGGTTATGTGATATCATATTCTGTATTAGTACATCAGGGCAGTGATTTACAAAGATGATAAAGATGTCAAGACTGGTATACGTTCTTGCGCTGAATATGCATGATATTATGAATAATAACGGACAAGAACGGATACCAGTCATTTTCAAAGTCGTTCTTTAAGTCTTTCTTATCTTGAGAAAACACTGTCCTGATAGGAATTAGTTTGATTCATGAGTGTTATATTCATCATATGATTGTAGTTGTTCTGATTTCAGGCTGACTCGCTTTTCAGCCGGATGGTCGTAGGTTCGAATCCCAACCCACTGTACCAATTTCCTTCAGCAATAAATGCATCTACACTGTGCTGCACTCTACCCTGGTGTGATAGGAATTAGTTTGATTCATGGGTGTTTTATTCATCATATGATTGTAGTTGTTCTGAATTCAGGCTAACTCGCTTTTCAGCAAGAAATGCATCTACAATGTGCTGCACTCTACCAGGGTGTGATAGGAATTAGTTTGATTCATAGGTGTTTTATCCATCATATGATTGTAGTCGTTCTGAATTCAGGCTGACTCGCTTTTCAGCCAGATGGTCGTAGGTTCGAATACCAACCAACTGTACCAATTTCCTTCAACAAGAAATGCATCTACAATGTGCTGCACTCTACCCAGGTGTGGTAGGAATTAGTTTGATTCATGGGTGTTTTATTCATCATATGATTGTAGTTGTTCTGAATTCAGGCTGACTCGCT
>BQKZ01006050.1:0-10634 GCA_036244855.1 Temnopleurus reevesii | reverse complement strand
TCTCTCTCTCTCTCTCTCTCTCGGATCTTAGCCGCTGATCATTCGATAGCACTGAAATTCGGCATGGACGATGCTGTTTTTGACTGCTATAGATTGCATATTACAATTTTTCAAAGATGTGTACTAATTATGCAAATTAAGGGTGATAAATATAACTTGATTAGGCTTGAGATGTGCTAGTTTCTGATACAGATACTCATAGTAATGTTGCAAACCGATTCTCATGAAAGATGTTGCCATAAATATTAATTTCCTATATATTTCATTGTTTTTGTTACTTTATATCTTCTTTGCGCATTTAAAGCCTTTGTAAAATATCGGTTCTGTTTTGAGATGCAACCTATGTTCTAGACGGTTGTGATCTAGAGCACAAAATGATTTTAAATTCTGTGACTCCATGTGACACCTATTTCTCTCTCTCTCTCTCTCTCTCTCTCTCTCTCTCTATCTGTCTTCTCATTTATCTATGTTTTCCTTCTTACAGGACTCACTGGTTGTGCCTGCATAATCCTATCACTCGTCTATGCCTGGATCTTGGTGCAGCGCCCCTGTACTCGTCAAGGGCTCACTAGAGTCACCACGCACTTCATAATATCCTACATGATCGATATCTACGGAAAGTCCTTCCTTTCAGAGATGATGGACTCCTGCGAGGACCCTATGTTGCATCAAAGACGTCTTTGGCAGGAGCTACTCAACATAAATTGCCGTACCTCCTACGCGGGAGACTGCAGTCTATCAGATATGACGTCACTGGAAAACTTCCGTAAGCTCCATCCTGTTACGGATTATGAATGGTTCAGGCCGTACATCAACCGCATGATGGAAGGCAAGACAGATGTTCTCATGAAAGGATCGCCTGACACCTTTGTCAGGACAACAGGCACGACTGGGAGGTACAAGGTATTCCCACTAAGGAAAACTGCAATGAAGTATAACATGAGGATTGGTGCAATGTTTACCCACGTTGGTAACGAGTGCTACCCAACAAACCGAATGTTGAAGACGATTTATTTTTACGTTGCGCCCGATTGTCAGAAGATGTCTAACGGATGCGTTCTGGAGACGGCTGGGGGACTGTCGGAGGACGAGAACTGGTTCTACGCGCAGTTTGCCGCGCCAGCTGATGGGTACAAGATCCGATCCATGCACGATGCGTTCTACGTCCAATTGCTCTTTGCGCTCATGGATCCAAACCTGGGTCGAATCATTTTGGGTTTTCTGAATACCCTGGAGACTGCCATGAAGATCTTGGAGAGGGAATGGCCGGCTCTCACCAAAGACATAGAATGTGGCGCCCTCAGCGGGGACCTCGACCTCCCAGCAGACATCAGAGCCAGCCTGGAGGACGAGCTGCAGAAGTACGGTGGTGACCCTGCAAGAGCTGCCAAACTGAGGAAGGAATTCGAAAAGGGCTTCGCTGGTATTATCAACAGGATTCAATGGCCTCGGGTTCCTGTCATCCTAGGGGTTGACTCAACTGGATGCTGGTCGAGGTTAAGTGCCACATACGTGCAGGGTAAGCATCAAAGTTAGTAACAACACCATTGTTTTCTTCAGACTTTTACAAATGCATATTAATTTGAACGCTAAGGGCAGGGTGAGATAACGTAGAATCATACGCATGGGGATATGCATGGGGATATGGATCGTTGAATGTTACGCATTCGTTCACAACTTTATAACATTTTATTCAAACTCCAAAGGTAAAATTACTTAATATGTCTTAAGCCGACAATCACGTAACCAAGCTCTCATCTAGCAACCAGAAATGAAATTTAACTCTAAGGCCCGTATACTGATGTCAGGTTTAACTTAAACTAGAGTTTAAATCTGTGGTTTAAGTATGGTAAGCCAAAAGAGGCTTGAATCTATAACAGTCGGTGTTGAATTTACCAGGATATTTCGCACTCATAGTATTAAAAACTGTCTTGGAATAACAACTTAAATAGTTTTCTACAATATTAGAGCATGGGNTTTCTGAATACCCTGGAGACTGCCATGAAGATCTTGGAGAGGGAATGGCCGGCTCTCACCAAAGACATAGAATGTGGCGCCCTCAGCGGGGACCTCAACCTCCCACCATACATCAGAGTCAGCCTGGAGAACGAGCTACAGAGGTATGGTGGTGACCTTGCAAGAGCTGCAGAGCTTAGGAAGGAATTCGAAAAGGGCTTCACAGGCATCATCAAAAGGATTTGGCCTCGGGTTCCTGTCATCCTTGGGGTTGACTCAACTGGATGCTGGCCGAGGTTAAACGCCACGTACGCACAAGGTAGGAATCAGAGCTTATAACAACCCAACCGTTTTCTAGAGACTAAGGACCTTTAGCATAGAAAACGGTAGGGCTGATCACAACGTTAGCTCTAAGGTCCGTTCCAGAAGGGTGCACCAACACAACGCTACTTCTTGAATGAACCTTCGAGTTAACGTTGTGATTGGCACTCCCGTCTTTTTATCAGTTCTCAACCTTAGCGGCCCGCTAGATTATCCCGCGCTTGAGAAATAACGTTGTGATTGGCCATACCGTTGTCATGCTAAAGGTCCGTACTGACGTCTATCAATTTACCCTTATCTGCTCATGGATGGTCATAAAATAATTATTTACGTGAGCTGACATGAATAGTTGAATGTCATGCATTCTTTGAACCCACCTTTTTAACATTTTATTCAAAATCCAGAGGTCTTTAGCCGACAATCATGTAACCAAACCATCATATATAGTGACCAGAAATGGAATATAGCAGAATGTTTTAATCTTTAATTTTAACAATGACTTCATGATATCTTTGCTCAGTATGTTATTGTGATAAAATAAATATATACATGGCTTCAAAGTTAAAACTCTTTGTTGTACTTCTTACAAAAGTTTCCATTCATGTTTGTTAGTACACTGGGTGACTTCAAGTACGGTGTTCGGTGTTGGTGTTGATAGAGCAAAACGGTCCGTAAACCGAGCCCAAATACCGTTGGTCAGTTTACAGAAGTGATACATAAACGACCGGAAATACGTCAGAAATTTGCGAGGTCTACCCCAAACGCCGTACACTTCAAGTTTGGTGTTGAGGCTGGTGCTGGTTTTGCTGCAACACCAACACAAGCATTCAACACCGTACTTAAAGTCACCCATTGCGAGTACATAACTGGTGGTTATATAATATCACACTTTTCACCAGATAGGACCTATCTACATTTACATTTGGCACAACGAACACTTATGTAACAAGGGATGGCCAAATATCTTACATGCTTTTCTTCTTTTTCATCCATCTTTCATAAGGCTTGCCATTATTACCTGGTTTCTATGGCTGCTCCGAAGCATGTGAAATAGCCTTCGCCCCGGGGTACAGGTACATCGAGAAGGGCTATATCCCAGTGGTTAACCAGTTCGTCATGGAATTCATCAAGGAAGAAGACATGTAAGAACTTTTTGTTGGCTAACTTCAAATTGTCATCTCTTGATTGGGGGGGGGGCGGTGTTTCATCAAGTTGCGAAATACGTTGAGAACGGCTTTACGCGCGACTGGTATCAGTTCTTGTTCTGAATGATCGAGAATCTTATGCGCGTTATACTTGTTAGTAGACAAAAGTAGACAAAATTGTACTATTCTCTTAAAGTATGATATGGACATTTTGATTCTGCATGCATTTCTGAATGATTTTTGTTGATTTATTGTCTACTTTTCTAGAAAAAGGAGAAAATGTGAAATTCTGTGTACAAAGTGAATGGAGAGTTCTCCATGATGGCAGCCATTTTGTGCCTTTACGTTGCCGATTTAAGGAGCCCATGATGGGTTTAAATAAAAACTTTGAAAATTCATAACTTTTGAATGGATTGTTGGATTTTGCTCAAATTTTCACAGTTTGATCATTGTATATTTCTTCATCCACTAAGAGTTCATCTATGTCTGCGTGAAGTTCCCCTTTAACGAACTCCAGTCTTTCTTTAAATATTTCGTCACTTTAAGAACGATTTGATGAAACATCGTCCTGGCCGGTGTTTCACCAAGGTAAGGAAGTCTTTAAGAACGACTGGAATCTGTTTGTGTATTCATGGTCGATGATATTACGCATATACACCGCTGTATTTGTTTTTTGCATTGCCCCATGATCCGTGGTCAATTATTTTTTCGCGAAACATATTGAATAAGTCGCTTATACTAGAATTGAGTTGATCGAAAGCCTTAATTGTCCATAAAAATTGAGAAACGCAGAACCTGCTCCCCACATGGATGAATATTTGAAGGAAAAAATCACACGCGTTTTTAAGTACCTAGACAGTGTTTCATCAAGTCAAGAAGGATTTTCAGAAAGACTGGTACATGTTCTTGTGTTAAATGCTTTAAAGATTATCATATAACTTAATGCAATAACTGATACCCCTCCTTCTTTAAGTCGTTCTTGAAGTCTTTCCTTGATGAATCACTGCGCAGGTTTTATAGATAGAGCTACACACGTGTAACAATTAAGGGGCTTGTCCGGGAAAATGAAACCTCATCGTCTCTTTATCATGGTGATGTAATTTTTCATAACTTTGCGTTTAATTGACGAGGGAAATTTGTTTAATTTGCTTTTTTTTTTTATTAATGTGCAATGTATTGTACGTCTGAATATATACCAAAATGCAGTATGAATTGTACGATAATTTGCATTTTGTCAAGCAACACATGATACAAGTACGTGTACTTACTGAATATGTCTTAACAACAAGTTTCTTTTGATGTCCCGACAGTTCTTCATCTCAACCGCAGACGTTTTTCTTGGACGAGCTGAAGAAGGGACAGAACTATGAGATCGTCCTCACCTCAGACTCTGGTCTCTATCGTTTTCGTATGGGTGACGTCATCCGGGTCATAGACTTTTATAAACGCATGCCTGTCCTCGATTTCATGTACAGGTAAAGAACAACATTGCAAACAAATTCGTGTTACCCATTTAGATCGGCTAAGTACATTTTACTTTGTAATTATTCCGTTCATATATTTGCCTCAAAGATTAAGAAAATTAGCCTAATGGTACCATAAGAATTGTAAAAACCTACAACCGTTTTACCAAGCTTGTAACTACTCGGTACATCAATTTTGGTAACCAACTGATTTTTTTTCTCGTCGTATTTGGAGCCATGAGTTTAATGGAACCAAATTATGATCATCCTCAGATCTCATCACTTGAAAATAACAATTTCCTATCGAGATACCATAACGCAGTATATTTCTTGGTATCCATTTGAGCGAGAGAAGGAGAGAGAGAGAATGAGTGTATGTGTATGTGTGTGTGGGGTGTGGGGGTGTCTGTTTGTGTGTGAGTCTGTGTGTGTATGTGTGTTCGCACGCGAAGACATGCAAATTTTCTGTGTAACTTTTTAAAATTATCTTTGAACGGTACATGTTAATTATATGCTAATGAAGCGTTAATGTGATTTATTTATTATTCCATTTTTGCAATTATGTAACTCTAGGATTGGACAGATGCTAAATATCCATAACGAGAAAGTGGATCAGCGTATCGTGTCTGAGAGCGTACGGGCTGCTGCAGGCAAATGGAAAGACAGGACTCTGATTGAGTTTGCAGTGGCTGAGAGCAGCATACTGAACGAAAAATGCTTTGGTAATAATTTTTTAAGGGATGGGATATTTTTTGTTGGGGGGTGGGGGTGAGGGGTGGTTTTGTGGAAGCGTCGTGGTGTAGTCGTTCTAACTCTAGCCTCTCAATTAGAGGGCCGGCAGTTTGACTTTGTTTGTTTATTTGTTTGATTGATTGTTTGTTTGTTTGTTTGTTTGTTTTGATGGGTTTATTTATATTTGGGGTAGGGGGTCATGTTGAAAGGCAGCTTGCATTGTAAGCACGAAGGCGCAATCAAACACATACGAAATTTATCTATTTATTTATATGTATGTTTTATGTCATAGATATTCGGAATTGAATGAGAAACGCCTTTAAATCTAAATTCATCGTCATCATGTCGGCAGAGTTAGTCCAGTAGTGATTAAAACACTGTTAAATATGTTTTATGTGTTCATAATTGCATGTGCTTATAGTTGATGCTATCTTAGATGTTGTATGTTTTGCAGTTCATAGCTTCGATTTGAACTTGTTTTATATCCATATCTATAGATCTGCATAGTAAACACGATATAAACAATTTCCGAAAAGTTAACTAGAACGCAGACAATAGGTCCGTACACCGTGTATTCAACTGTGTGGACACAACAATGACAAGCCGGTACCGAATTCAATAGCATTAGAAAGGAGCATTGAAATTGCATTCGACTTAACTCTTCGAAAATACTTTATATCGTGTTATAAGTTTATCCTGATATCAACTTACAGATATAAAGGGATCTGAATTTTTCGATCTATCTTTCCATTTGCTTTTATGACATTTAAAATCTTTAATTTTTTTTTCCATTCATGAAATCTGGATAACACACGATGTTATTTATTTCCATAAAAGTAACTCGGTGAAGGCAAATTTGATGTTTTCTTATGCTATTGAAATCGAGACCGGCTAACGATTGTAATGTTCGTACAATTTAATACATGACGCACGGAGATACCATGACCTACTTAGCTTTTCAAAAATGCTTTTATTTATGTTATAATATCATTTGTTATAAACCCAACAGTTTATGAACCGAAGGAACCCGTGCCTTATTACATATTCTTCCTAGAGATGAAAGATGAGGGAAAACCTCTTTTGGATGAGGAGAAAGCAATGGTAAGAATAACACACACACACATACACACACACACACACACACACACACACACACACACACACACACACATACATCGAGGAGCTAGTGACACAGAGCCGTAACTCTAAATTGTCACTTTTTATGTCTTTTATATAAAGATGAGTTCAAAGATTTTTGTATCATTACTCAGCATTTGGAAGTAAAGGTTTAAAATCATCTTGATCACACGATGAAATAAGACCGTCAGAAATATAACTTTCTCCTCATGTTTCCATGGACACTACCCAGGGGTCCTCTGCATGAAATGCTCATAGCTATCTTTTTCTTGCTATTATAAGACGTCTTTAACTTCTTGTGCCATCCTCTTAAAGATAGACACAAACGTTAAAAAGTATATGTCATGGGTGTGGCACAAGAATGTCTTATCAAGAGGAGTGAGCTCTATAAGGCATGTAGACCCTTTCTGGCAGCCGACTCCAGACATTTCGGCACATGCCCTGGACAAGCTCTCTTCAAATTTCTACTCACATTCAATCTTTAAATTTTTTTGCAGGAACCTAAAAAAGTATTCACTTCAAACCGGCGTGCTGACAAGCAAAACAGGGGAAGGGTCCCCTCCCCCATCATTCTGATAGGGGTTAGCGCTGTAGTCTTGATTTCTGCTTTAAAAAGTTTTAGCTATTTTGTTGTAATAAAGGATGAATACTTATTTTTGTGTATACTTTAAAGAAATGGGGTAGCAAAATGATTATCTCTATAAGATAGAAATATACATTTGTTTACAGAGGATAGTCTTCGGTAGATGTGAATATATATATATATATTTTTTTTCGGGGGGGGGGGGTCTGTCTCAATTAGATTACCAACTGTCATAACTGTCCTATACATCCAAAAATATATAACACGATATGAAATATTTTCGACAAGTTAAGTCGAACGCAAATTCAATGGTCCTTTGTAATGATATTCAATCGGAACCGGTTGGCGATTGTTGTGCCCATACAATTGAATACATTGGGAACGGTTGTATTGTCTTTGGCCCACTTAACTTTTCAGGAATTGTTTATATCGTGTTAATTATCGTTCTTTTTTTATTTTTTTCTTCAGATTGATACAGAATTACGGAGTCGAAGCAGTCATGTCGAACGCTTACAAGTTAACGGCATCATCTCGCATTCGCGTGTGCATGTAGTTCAGCCAGGAGCATTTGCAGAACTCGAGCGATATATTCTCGACAATACGGAGGCGACTGCTAACCAGTATAAAGTGCCCCGGAAACTTCGAACCATCACTATGGTCGAGGTGCTGTTAATGAACTTGGTTTAAAGACCGACTCACATATCTGTGTTTTAGCCTACGTCGTCCAAGAGTGTTTTTATTTATTATTATTATTAAAAACGCTCCCAGTGCGCACTGTACACGCTGATAAGACGCCGGACTGACGTTCGGCTTGTGCTCAAGGACCAAACGTCCAACGTCAGTCCACCATATGACCTGCGTCTTTGTGCGTTCAGGGAGCGTTTTTAATTGACAAAATTGCTGGGCCAACGCACGCTAAAAACACAAAGGTGTGAAGCGTTTACAACTAGACTCAGACACCGCAGAACCGTCGCACCGAGGCTATGGGGTCTACAATACCCAACCCTTGTAAAAAAAAAAAAAAAAGTGCGTTTAAACAATTTAAAAAAGAATGACAGTATGTAAAACTTATGAATGACAGCCCCTCCACTTTCATCAGCCCCTCCACGTGTAAAGATGTTCCGCGGTTCCTGTATTAGACATATCACACAAGAGTCTGCTCTAATTTGTCACACTGGGCAGCTTAATATTTTGGACCTGAGTTGACATAGCGGCTTGGTAAACATGCCAGGGGTCGACCGGGAAAGGGGGGGGGGGCGGAGGCGGGGGAGCTACCACACTTTTCGGCAAATACGTGCAAGCCTAATAGAGTAAGTAAAAAAAAATAGTAATCCAATTTTCTAATTATTTGAAACTCCCTTTTGAATGAGGATGTCTGTCTTCACGATATATCAAATTAAACACAACAGTTAAGTAATAAGTTCGAATATCAATACATAAGTACATGTACCAAAAAATGATATTTTCTAAACCTGATACAGATTAATTCAAGTATGATGAAACTATTATGAAATAATTCGCTTCTTAAAGGCTGAGCTGAATGGAAATATATCAATATCGATGGTGTTAAAGCGTTTATATTCATATCGTTACTGTTTAATTGCATATTTTATACTACGTATATTAATTGTTAGATGGCATATTGTTGACTTTTTAAAATGCCACCTCTAAAGTGTACCGAATCTGCCGACTAATTTATTTGTAAAGGACTCCACAATAAAATAATGATGAAGCAATCTGATAAACCTCCGAAGGGCTGAAAGAATTATAGTTGAAATTGTGACCTATGTATACATATCCTGACAGTTTTCAGGGTTTTGGGATGGCTTACATATATTTTTATATATTATGTTTTTTTTAAGAAACAGAATATTTTTTTTTATTTCTTTACATGTCGCAATGAATTGCAATACCAATTTAAAATGTATGTCACTTTCGATAAAAGTATTCAAGTAAGAAATTGACAATTTCGATGACGAAACGAAGATTTCTAATGGAATTTTTAATGGCAATTTCCTATGGAATTTTAAATAGGCATTGTTAATGAAATTATTTGATGGAATATTGATGATATAACTATTTCAAATATAGAAACGCAAATACCGTAACGCAGAAACGAAAATTCTATAAAGAATGGAAGAGTCGATCGACAGAGAAAGTGAGAAGTAATTGGTTGCTCTCCTCTTTTTATGGCATCATTTTCATTTAATTTCATTTCCTGAACTTGACATAAACATGAAAACGGTCAATTCACTTCACCTTTAGTCTTCGTTTTTCATGGACTTACAAAATCATGGACTACTGAGGATCTTTATTTCTTTGAATTGGAAGATCAGCCGACACATTTGAAAGGACGAAAGGCCACCGCACACTATACGATATTTAGTCTTACCAATTTGAGACCAACTTTGAAAATACCGATACACGTTATAATACGTCGTCTCACGTCAATTCATTTGATGCTTAATACTTCATAAAGTTTCATGTATCAAGCAACTCACCGTGAGACGATGTATTGTAACGTGTTTCGGTACTTGCAAAATTGGTCGTAATGTCGTAATGTCGTACGACTAAACACCGTGTAGTTTGCGGTGGCCTCAAAAATTGCCAGTAGTCCGTTTTATTAAAACCATTTAGAAACCGTGTTATTGCATAGTTTTCACACTTCACTACACTGTAAGCAGGGCATCTAGAGCACGAACAGAAATTCATAAGTTCCTGAATAATGTGGGAGAGTTATCTTCAACATTAATTCTTGTCATCATTTAGAGTGAAAATCATTGTGATATTCTGAGATTGAGGAATCTATATTTAGTCAGTGTTTAGTAATTCAAACTTGTAATTGCCATGAGGAAATGGCGAAATGAAATCTGGTATCTTTTCAACAAAGCAGATAGCGACGGGTGTAAGAAGGTTAAAACTTTATTTGCAAGCACCTTTTATCTACCATTTGGGGCTGAGTGTGTACATCATAAGGATGCAATATTGCAATTTTTTCGAGTTTTGCGGCAGATCTCACACTTCCGTGAATGTTTGCACCTTTTGTGTCCCTTATCTTCTTAGAGTGTAAGAGGTCATATTTGTGATTACAACAATGCCCTGTCAAGGACTTAAACATCTCGATAAACTCATTTCTATATCAATGTACACGACCTTTCTTTAAAAAAAACACATATAGAGTATCACAATAAAAAGTAGAATCGAAAGTTTACTTTGCAACGAATAAAAGAAAAGAATAATTCGCTTTTCAAAAAAATGAAACTTCAGACAATAAGATTTGTTTCTGGAGACTAATGG
>BQKZ01006049.1:23647-37594 GCA_036244855.1 Temnopleurus reevesii | reverse complement strand
CGATATCTCCGTGATTCTTTTGTGAATTGATTTTATTTTCACAAATATTTGAAGCCTACAATATGTAGTTTCATTTCCTGCCAAGATTTTAGAAAATAATTTTGTATTTTAAGAGATATATGTTGCTAAGTACCACGATCTAAAATGCACTAGAAAAACTATATGAAGTAGTGTGACCCCATCACACATTAACCAGATAGGCTACTATGTCTATAGACTAAGTATGAGCCAAGACATTTTTAGAAAAGTGAGTCTGGGGCCTCTGCACGTATGTTTGTTCCAGAATCACATATAGGGCCTTTAAAAAATCACTTATTTGGCCCCTCACTTAAATGGAGACTGTGTTCAAAATCGTAATTTTCATATTGTCTGGTGTCAGACTCGATTTAGCAAATCTTGCTATTTTCTGATACCATTTATGCTAATGTTACATCATTACTGATGAATTGTTCTGTCAATTCAAAATATTATTGCATTGTATTATGTTGTCATGTTATGGATAATAAAGTTCAAGTTCAAGTTCAATCCACGGACTTTGCAAATTGTAAGTTGCAGTTGTATTGTAACACGCATTGTCATTCGCGCACAGTATGCGCATTTAACAAGATGCGCATGAAGCAATGACTTTGATTGGTACGTTCCGATCAACTGCAACTTCCGATCAATTGCAACTTTTGAACAACACCCCTCCGAATCTGGAGCCGCCTAATTTGTGCCATACGCAGGCAAAGGGAAGTCTAGACTATGGTTTATGGAGAGGACGATGATCGCAAAAAATGATGACAATGCATTCCATCTATAATCTGTATTTATTAAAGAATCATCTGATGCTAATTTCAGACAATTTTTTTCTCAGAAATCAATAAGATGATTAAGTTACCGACAGCAAACGCTTTCCACTTTCGTCGCTCGACTTCAAAATAAATCTTCATGCATTGGGCGCTGTCCCAGTCGACCAATCAAACTGACTTACTCAGAATATCTATGACGCGACTGTCCAGATGCTAACATGTTCGTTGAAAAGTATATTAAGGATTACAGACGCTCATAATCACTCATTTACTTTTCACATCACATCACATCTGGTACGGAATAGAAGGATCTCTCCTGTGGTAATACCGGTTTGGACGTCAGTTTGATAAATGAGATTTACTGTTGAACTATTAAACAAAACTTCACGTGCGATGAGGATCGAAGGTTTTAAATCTCCCCCCCCCCCACCAGTGTTTGTCCAGTAGTTCTTTAAATGTGTCTTCCGATTTGGCCTCAAAAACGTCATCGGGCAGATTATTCCAGTCAGATACAATCCTCTGGCTGAAAAACTTTTTACGGATATCCAATCATAGTGTGTAAAGAGTTTGTGTTTGTGACCTCTTGTTGCAGAGTGTATTGCAGGTGTGAAGAGCAGTTCACTGGAAATTCCCAACTTCTCATTTATTAGCTTGTAAACAGTATCATATCACCTCTGCGAGTGTAAGTTAAGTCTTTCCAAGCGCTGTTCATAAGTTAAGCTCTGTAGACTAGAGATCATCTGAGTAGCCCTCCTCTGTACTCTCTCTACTTTGTCTGCATCTAATTTGAATCTCAAGTGCCACAATATATTTCCGTATTCCAGATGAGGTCGAACCAGTGTTGTAAATAAGATGGGTATGAAGATGGGTATCAACAAGCACGCGGGCGTCTGGACAATCTCGTCGTAGATATTCTTTATCAGTCCATTATCGGTAATCTGATTGGTCAAACGGGACAGTGCCCACTGGTTCAAGATTTTCGCGAAGTTGGGCGACAAAAGTGGATGGCGTTTGCTGTCCGTAAGTTCATTATTTTATTGATTTCTGAGAAAAGAATTGTCTGATATTAACATCAGATGATTCTTTAATGAATATAGATTCAGTTGTGATATACCGGTAAGTAAATCACAGTTACACTCCAATTCCCAGCAAAATTTTAGTGCAAATTCTTGGAATGCGTTGTCATCATTTTTTGCGTTCATCATCTTCTCCAACTTTCCGCAAGGATAGAGTTAGCCTTGTTGGGTCTGTGTAAGTCGGTATACCCAGAATTTCGAGCATCAAACGAGGTGGAGTAACCACCCAAGTAAGGCACCGGAAGCCTTCGGACTAAGCCATAGCCATACCCTAGGATTCTTTTAAATAACAGATACTTTGGAAAATGTGGATTTAAAGGACCCTCTTACATGGGCTGCATCCATTTGTGGGCAAACAGGGAGATTAAAGGAGGACTCCAAAAAATTCTTGCTTTGATTGAAAGCGCAAAAATCTAACAAAAAGATTAAAAAAAGTTTGAGCGTAAACGGACAACAAATAAGAAAGTTGTGAATATTTGAAAAATATCTAAAGATTTTAAAAATCATCATATTTTTAGCAAATTGGAAACTTTGGGTCACGTGACATGACGTGTTGATAATAGAATAAGTGTATTATATATCTTTGCTTTTTATGCTCTGTTTTAAAGCCATTGGACACAAAACAATTCCTTTTCTCGATGAATTCATACACATGTAGGTGAATAATATTCTTGATTATAACTTCTGAAATATTGTTCATAAAGAAGACATAGCAAAATTAACACATGATTTACATAAACAATACATTTAATAAGAAATATGTAGTTTGTGTTGTAATCACGCTTTGACGACAGCAAACTTAGGCGGGTTAGTACTTACGCGCTTAGGGACTTTTGCGTGATTGTGTTATGCGCTATATAAAAGTGTTTCATTATTATTATTTTTATTATGACTGTAAATTCTGGTAAAGGATTTTTTTCACTCCTGGATTTACAATGACAAAAATAATACAAAAGAAAAAAAAGAGGAATTGAAAAACAATAACAAATATAATAAATTATACAAAAACAATATGATATAAAAGAATATAATTATTGAAATTTGAATCTTCATATGTATGCAAGCAATTCATAGCAAAATTGAAATTGATAGAACAAGACACGCCATTGAAGTAGTGTTGAAAATATTTACATTCTCTTAATTAGAGCAATTCATAATATGAATAAATCTTCTTCTTATTGATTGTTTATTAAAATCATATTTATTCCATAATTTATCATTTCATTTTCATAAAAAAAAATTATTTAGAATCTACATGTATATTCTCATTGATGATAATTGTTGAATACATTAAACATTATTCAGCAACAAGTTTGCTCTAAAGATAAAAAAGAGGGATTATAAAGCAATTATATATAATAAGCAAATTTTGTAGAGAAGTGACGAACCTGCGTCATCACTATTTGATGTCACATGCCAATTTGCTAAAAATATAACTATTTGAATTATTTTTAAACATCCTTCAAAAATTTGTAACTTTCTTATTCATTGTCCGATTTCGCTCAAACCTTTTTTGATATGTTCGTCTAATTTTTGCGCTTTTAATCAAAGCAAGTTATTTTTGGTGTGGAGTAACCATTTAAGGGCCAGCTGGCATGGACAGACATCTTTGTGCAACAAAGAAATTTCCAAAATAAAACATTTTTTCTTTTGCCCAAAGACAGAGAGCATTACCATTCAAACATGAATGATGTAACATGCCCCATATCTCAGAAGGAAGCTGGTGCTAAAATCTACATTTCCATCACTCATTTGAAAAACATCTCCATTTGTTTGTATGTTTTATGGGGTGTTGCTCAAAATCAACTGCAAATCCACTGCAACTTTGCACATTGTAACACGCATTTTGATTCGCGCATGGTAGGCGCATTTAACAAGACGCGCATGAAACAATGATTTTTATTGGTGCGTTCCGATCAACTGCAACTTGCGACCAATTGCAACTTTTGAACAACACCGCCTTAGACTCTTGTGGGATGATTTTTGTAAGATATATATTTTATTTAATCCCCTATTTCAGCCCTCAAATAGTCCAAATTACATCGTAAACAAACAATGACTTTGAATTTTTTATGGAGAGTTTATAGGTTCCATGATAATGGTGTTCTGTACAATGTGCAAATGCACTATAAAGTACATTGTACAGAGCTAAAGACATCCCTCTTGTCTTATTTTCGTATTTCTTGTTGTGTTTTTAGGATATGTGACGGATGTATTAGACGATGCTCAGGTGTATGGTGGGCATGCAGGAAGGAGGGATATAGATGCAGAGGATATCAAGCTAGCCATTCAGACGAGACTAGATCATTCCTTCACAACGCCACCACCTAGAGAGGTACATTTTGTTAATTAGATACAGTCAAACCTGTCTTACTGTAAAAGTGGTTTCTTTAGCGTCCAGAAACTTTCGCGGTTTCCATCGGTGCCGACTGTTTTGTGTGTGTTTAAATTCATGGTCGGAAAAAATTGTGAATTCACAGTCAGCAAAAACTGGGTTTTTTCATTGTTAGGTACGCAGATGAATAGACCTCCCATCATACAAATACATGTAGCATGTGAATGAAATGAAAAGTTTTTGTATGCATACACATTAATGATTTTTTTGTTTTACCACTCTCCTAGTTTACAGTACAATGACCGCACAGGAGTTGACCTACACTTACGCGATAACGCTATACTCTGTGTGTGTGTGTTGGCCATTAATACACACAATGCGCAAAATCTTTGTGTGTGCGCGATAGCAACAAGTTTCGGACATTTCCTTGCATGGTTGATTTTGTGTGTTTTTCAAAACATTTTCGCGCGAGGTTAATTTCGTGGTTCAATATCAAATCATGAAAAGCGTGAAAGAAACCACTTTAACAGTAGCATCCACCTGCCAATAGTTGCCACCTGTCTACAGGGGCAACCTAAATTGTTTCCCTCTGAACAAGAATGTGTGTAGAACCTGCCTAGAGGTCACCTGTCTACAGTGGCCACTTTTTCTGTTTTCTTTGGTTAGCCACTATAGACAGGTTTGACTGTGTATCTGTCTTTATGAAACATTTGATAGAAAGAGAAAAATGTAGGGATATCAAGTAAGCCATTCAGAGGAGAGTAGGAGTAGATCATCTTTTCAAAACACTGCCGCCAAGAGAGGTAGATGTGATACATCGGTCTTTATTAACCATTCAACTTATATAATTTTTTTGTTTCCCATGTAAGCCTATGATTGTTTAAAGATAAATGAATATTAATGTATCTGGTGTGTTCAATATCCTACATCAACTCCCAATACCTGTTAAGAACGACTTGATGAAACACCGCCCTGGTGTGTTCAATATCCTACATCAACTCCCAACACCTGTTAAGAACGACTTGGTGAAACACCGCCCTCATGTGCTCAATATCCTACATCAACTCCCAATACCTGTGACTGAAATACTTGCTATCAAATATTTAATACTGATCTATATTAATTTCATTCCCTCACAATGATCATTTGCCATGATTACACCAGTTATTTTTTTCTTGTGATTGATATAGATTAATATATGATGTCAAACTTCTCTTATTCTTTGCATCTTTCTCTTCGTATTTCTCACCATTTATACCTCATAAATAGTTTTTTTCCTTTCACCATCTTGTTGATTATTTTAATCCTCTTCAAAATGATAAATACTATTTTTGTCTTTACTCTTCCTTAAAAAGATTTTTAAGTTTAAATTTGTTTGTTGTAAAGGCGATCCGAACTCAAGCTACACTTTCAGGGTACTCACCTCCTTTGAGTTTACTCCTTTGTCATGTTACTTTAAATATTAATTATTTCTGTGAAAAGGGAAAGAAATGTTCAATTAAATTCAATTAGAAATAGATGTGCAGTGTGAAGAAATAGATCTAGATGATATTAAGTTAGCCATTCAAATCAGACTGGATCATTATTTTATTATTATATTATTATTTTATTTATAGATCTAGATGATTCAAATAAGACTGGATCATTATTTGTAACAAACGTGTTATACACGTCTGCTGCATGGCACGACGGATTTAGCTCTGACCTTCTTCCAAAATTATGAGCGCTGAAGATGAAAATAAGCGCGCGAATCCATGGTGATTAGAAACAATGCCCGATATGCATTGTGAAGACTGCAGATGTAGGTCGGGCGAATCAAAGGCTAAACAGGAATCAATCTGCTAGCCATGCTTGCCCACAGTCAAGTTGTCGCTGAACTATATGAAAAGATGAAAACGATGAAGCGACCGCGTTCCGTTGAATAATTTTAAAATGAAATGAGTAAAATGTAGAACGCAAGTGAAGACATAGTCCTCTGATAATGGGGTTTAACCCTCAAATAAGAAAAAAAGTCTCGCTACTCTTCAGGTACCATGACACGAGACGAATAAAGATAGAAAAATCTGTTTTGTAACAAACGTGTTAAACACGTCTGCTGCATGGCACGACGGATTTAGCTCTGACCTTCTTCCAAAAATATGAGCGCTGAAGATGAAAATAAGCGCACAAATCCATGGTGATTAGAAACAATGCCCGATATGCGTTGTGAAGACTGCAGATGTAGGTCGGGCGAATCAAAGGCTAAACAGGAATCAATCTGCTAGCCATGATTGCCCACAGTCAAGTTGTCGCTGAACTATATGAAAAGATAAAAACGATGAAGCGACCGCGTTCCGTTGAATAATTTAAAAATGAAATGAGTAAAATGTAGAATGCAAGTGAAGACATAGTCCTCTGATAATGGGGTTTAACCCTCAAATGAGAAAGAAAGTCTCGCTACTCTTCAGGTACCATGACACGAGACGAGTAAAGATAGAAAAATCAGTTTCGTAACAAACCTGTTAAACATGTCTGCTTTATATTTTTCCAAAAAATGTACCAGTCTAATGAGTTTCTTAATTTTATTTTGCACAGTTTCTGATGGAGATAGCAAAGCAGAANATTGATATAGATTAATGTATGATGTCAAACTTCTCTTATTCTTTGCATCTTTCTCTTCGTATTTCTCACCATTTATACCTCATAAATAGTTTTTTTTTTCCTTTCACCATCTTGTTGATTATTTTAATCCTCTTCAAAATGATAAATACTATTTTTGTCTTTACTCTTCCTTAAAAAAATTTTTTGTTTAAATTTGTTTGTTGTAAAGGCGATCCGAACTCAAGCTACACTTTCAGGGTACTCACCTCCTTTGATTTGACTCCTTTGTCATGTTACTTTAAATGTTCAATTAAATTCAATTAGAAATACATGTAGATGTTCAATATGAAGAAATAGATCTGGATGATATTAAGTTAGCCATTCAGATGAGACTATATCATTCTTTTACAACCCTGCCACCTAGAGAAGTAATATGTGATTTATCTGTTTTTAAAAACCATTCAATGTTAGAAGATATATATAAAGATAAAAACGATGAAGCGACCGCGTTCCGTTGTATAATTTTTTAATGAAATGAGTAAAATGTAGAACACAAGTGAAGACATAGTCCTCTAATAATGGGGTTTAACCCTCAAATGAGAAAGAAAGTCTCGCTACTCTTCAGGTACCATGACACAAGACGAATAAAGATAGAAAGATGTGTTTCGTAACAAACGTGTTAAACACGTCTGCTGCATGGCACGACGGATTTAGCTCTGACCTTCTTCCAAAAATATGAGTGCTGAAGATGAAAATAAGCGCACGAATCCATGGTGATTAGAAACAACACATGATATGCGTTGTGAAGACTGCAGATATAGGTCGGGCGATTCACTATCAAAGGCTAAACAGGAATCAATGTGGTAGCCATGATTGTCCACTGTCAAGTTGTCGCTGAACTATACGAAAAGATAAAAACGATGAAGCGACCGCGTTCCGTTGAATAATTTTAAAATGAATGAGTAAAATGTAGAACGCAAGTGAAGACATAGTCAGGACTCTAATAATGGGGTTTAACCCTCAAATAAGAAAGAAAGTCTCGCTACTCTTCAGGTACCATGACACGAGACGAATAAAGTTAGAAAAATCCGCTTCGTAACAAACCTGTTAAACACGTCTGCTTTATATTTTTCCAAAAAATGTACCAGTCTAATGATTTTCTTAATTTCATTTTGCACAGTTTCTGATGGAGATAGCAAAGCAGAAAAATAGCAGTCCTTTGCCGTCGATCAAACCCCACAACGGTCCCAGATTACCCCCAGACAGATATTGTCTATCTGCTTGTAACTACAGACTCAAACCACCACACAAGAGAGTGAGTATTATTAATGGTCCATCACACCCCACAATGGTCCACCAAATACCACAACGGTCCCAGATTACCCCCAGACAGATACTGTCTATGTGCTTGTAACTACAGACTCAAACCACCACACAAGAGAGTGAGTATTATTAATGGTCCATCACACCCCACAATGGTCCATCAAATACCACAACGGTCCCAGATTACCCCCAGACAGATACTGTCTATGTGCTTGTAACTACAGACTCAAACCACCACACAAGAGAGTGAGTATTATTAATGGTCCATCTCACCCCACAATGGTCCATCACACCCCACAACGGTCCCAGATTACCCCCTGACAGACACTGTCTATCTGCTTGTAACTACAGACTCAAACCACCACACAAGAGAGTGAGTATTATTAATGGTTCAGCACACCCCACAATGGTCCATCACACCCCACAGTGGTCCCAGATTACCCCAAGACAGATATTGTCCATGTGCTTGTAACTACAGACTCAAACCACCACACAAGAGAGTGAGTATTAAATATGGTCCATCACACCCCACAATGGTCCATCTCACCCCGTAATGGTCTATCGCACCTCATCAGATACTGCCTATCTGCTTGTATTAACAGCAGTCCCCCCCCCCCCTCCCATCGGATCTTGGGTGTAGAACATGCTCTACCAAAATGCATTGTAATTTCTCTTTAGTGTAGTTTAAAATAAGGGTTTCATTGATAAGATTCTTTGCAAAATACATGCAGAGTTTACAACGTTAAAAACTTACATTTTGTCAACTTTTCAGAAAAAAGGAAGAATATATGTAAAATTTCCTGAAGATTGAATGATGAGTTATGAGACATGACGTCACATATTCCATCAACGTTACTGAGCACATAGATCCCAATTGGTGGCAGAGATTGCACTATCATAGAGAATTTGAATGGATCCTCTGATTTTGCTCATATTCATAAGTTGTTCTTTTGGTTTTTCTTCCCTCAGAGATAACACAATGACTCTTGGGGTGGTTTCCCCCAAATGGTGGTAGCACAAACTGTTATTATTTTTCTAAACCTTTTTTTTTGAAAATTGGTATTTGTCAAGTCAAATCAGATCTAAGTAAGTGTATGATGATGATTTCAATTCTTTTACTGTGCTGTCATGTTGATAATGTCTTCATTCTTTCTTTCTCACAGCCAACTCTGACTATTAACCCAAGACTATCATTGAGTTCAGGTGAGGCATCGTTCTCTCTCTCTCATTACTATTTCACTTGGATCTTAATAAACATGTTGCCCGGTTTTGTAGCGTTTCTATAGTTGGAGAAAGGGAGGATGTCAGTTGCTTAATCACTGCATAAATTTGCTACTTCCAACAAAAAAACGAAGAGCAATTATGCCATGAATTTAGGCTCACTTTTATTAAAAATACTATTAAGCTTATCTTTAGTTGAAATGTTCTTCATATCACTCTTCACAATTCAATGTGATCAGATATTGGTTTTGGAAATTCATTTTGTTTATTTATTTATGTTTTATTATTATTGTTAATCATGTATTTTTATGTCTTACATTTTGGTTGTATTGTTTTTCTTATGAATGAGAATTGTGTTCAATCACAGATAAGCTAAACAAATTAATTTCAGGCATTTAAACTGAAGATATTGATTTTGATGTGAATTAATTTGAACGATCCCAATTTACACTAACCTGTACACAAATTTTTATTTTATTATTTATTTGGCATTTCATGTTTCTGCACAATTTTAGGGTTGCAAAACTTCTTTGAAGGTTGATGCATGTCTACATTTGTATGTCTACATTTGTATGTCTGATTAATGACTCATGAAAACTCATCAACCATTATTGTAATCAATTATAAAGTTGAGTATTTTGTGACCCTCTCCCCTCATAAAGGATGAATAACTGAATTTAAAAGATGATAGAATAAATAAGTGTGGAAGGAACAATGGTCTCATCAAAATTCGAAGCATGAGTTTAAGGATACAGCTGTCAAATTGTGGATATAAAACTGCTTTGTTTCACATCTATAGATGAATCATTTGAAAAATGCTATCAAACTTATGTTTATCAGTAATTTTATGAAATTGAAAAATCACATAATCATTTACCTAACGTAGATAAGTTGAGGCAGAATAGGAATGTGTATTTCTGTGGCACAGCATTTTTGTTACTAAGGATATAATTGTTTATGTCATAGGTTTGAGTGCCAAGCCCAGTCCAACATTTTCCATGGTGTCCAAAAGTGGTGGACCATCATTTAGTTTGAAAAGCAGTTCTGCATCATACACCATGGTTAGTCCAGCTCCTACTATCAGCAAACCATCTATCAACATAGTCTCTGGACTTGGCAGTAGTTTGAAAGGTAAGAATAAACAACTCTCATTAATATCTCCAATGGAGTCCAGTTCACACTTTTATTGTCTTACCAAATCTTTGCTAACAAGCAGTTTGAAGTTTTATTATGTGCAGTCAAACCAATTATCAATGTGTAGTGTCTAGTTTGGAAAACATCAAAGAATTTATCTACCCAACACAAAAATCATTCAATTAATATTTACTCAGTACCTGCTGCTATAACACAAACCGAGCCCGCCACTTCCATCAGCTCTCGATGGTCTAGTGGTAAGACACCTGTCTAGTCATCAGGAGATCGTGGGTTCGATTCCTACCCGTGAATGCCTGTGATTTTTTTTCACAGCTTTTCGGTAAAGCACTGTCAATTAGTGTTTATCCATGTTGGGATAAGGCAAGAATTATTTCAATCAAAGAATGTATCCTGCTTTCTTAAATCTTCTTCATTTTGTATTCTAATTTCAGTTAACTCTTGAGCAACTAAACCGCCCAAAACGGCCCCTCCTGTCATTCACTCAACTACCCAAAACTGCCCATTATTTTAACATGCTAATCTATCCATGCTCGTGGGGCTATAATAAAATGTTTGTTATATGTGCAATCCTTATGGTCTTACGTAGATGAATTAACAAAGAAAACGTTTAGAAATGTTCAGAGTTATTAAGGATTGTCCATAATGTTACACCTTCCCGTCAATAATTTAGGACTTTGTACATGCAGGGCGCTACAAACCCAACAGGCAACAAAACTAAGCTGTCGGGCAAGTAAATAAAATTGCCTTTTACCCAATAGGGCAAGTAACAGTTCTCTGGCATTGGCCATCAATTTTGGGCAAGACAAACTTTTGTTTGGGGAAGTGATTTGAAAACTTGATTGCTTGACTGGGCAACTGTTGAAAAAATTCTTGTAGCACCCTGACATGATCTCCTATTGCTAACGAGTTAAAACAGGGTCAAGATTTTAGGCCTCTATGCTTCTCATGCTTCATGAAATGAAATGAGTTGTTTCTTCATTATTTCAACGATTCTTGTCCTTTTTTTAAAACAGGTAACTCAAGCAGTCAGAAAGATGTGAATCCCGACGTCAAACCAACCATCAACATTGTCTCTGACTCTAAAGCTGGAATCAAGCGCAAACGGGAAGAAAATGACTGAGTCAAACAATGGAGATAATAATTATACAACAATCATGATCTGCGTCAATTTGAAACTTTTTGAGCATAAAGTACATCAACACACAACAACGTCATGGTTTAGAACTGAAATATTGTCCATTGGCATTGATACTTTTTTGCTCAAGAGAAAAGGTTTGTTTGCATGGATGAATGGAATTCATAGAGCAAGTGATTGGAGTCTCCATGTATATGATGTATGGACTTTTACACTGAAACATTTTGTTTTTATCATGCCTGTTCTGAAGTGCTAGTGGTTGGAGTACAGGGCAGTCATAGATAATGTGGTTGGAGTACAGGGCAGTCGTAGATAAAGTGGTTGGAGTACAGGGTAGTCGTAGATAAAGTGGTTGGAGTACAGGGCAGTCGTAGATAAAGTGGTTGGAGTACAGGGCAGTCATAGATAATGTAGTCTGCATCATCTGCTCCACAGACACAAGCTGATGACTCCCGAAGTGCCCAGCTATGCATGTTTTTATTGAGTCCTGTGTTTGCAGTTGGTTGAGCGCAACCCAATTCTTTTGAGGAATGACTGAGCCAGCCGCAGCTTTGGTGTCAGAAAAATCTGTGAAATGTGGTCAGGTTGTTTCTTCCCAGCTTGTGTGCCACACTTGGGCTGGGCTGGGCTGAAATCTGATTCACTATACAATGTCTTTAACCTCTTTATCAGATCATTTGTGCTTCTTTTGATGATTTATTATGATAATGATATTGTCATTTGTTTATTATTATTATAATAAATCCTCAAAAAGAAGCACATTCCTTTACCTCACTGAGCGTAATTATGTCTATTAAACTCTGTCATTGACGCAGATTTCGTATTCAATTTAAATAGAAAATTAGTCTTTAGGTGAATAATTAAGTGTTTTATATGGTCTATGATTTGTTCCAAAAATTATTGACTGAAGTTGACTGTATTTGATATCATGTGTAAATAGTATTAGCAATTTCCAGTGTTAGGAGGATATAAATCATTCAAGAAGCTTTTTGGAAAAAAAAATGTCTACTTGGTAATTCTTTAATTTTCTGTCAGATCTTGATGCAAAAGTTTGAATATTATCTAATTTGTAAAGAAAGCTATGAAGACTGATTTGATTAATTACCATTGTGAGAAATTGGGTATCCACTGAGTTTACAGGCTGAGTTTACAGACTAGTGTTCCCAAATTTAAATGATTATTGTTGTATGAATATAAACAATTATTGATGTATGCCACTAAAATCATTTCTTCTATGGTATTGCCCCTTATCTTATGTATCCATTTATTTATTGTTTGCTTTTTCTTTTGTTTCTTGTTAAGGGCTGAACCACCCTCAAAAATAAACCACTCAAACAGTAATGACTTTGTCATTTTTGTCATTTATTTTGGTGGTAACATTGTCTTTTGTACCTTGGTTTTGAAATGTAGCCCACTTCTGTGTTTCTTAGATAAATGCCTTTTATTAACATGGAAATCCTAAGCTTTGAAATGCTATCAAAAATCTGGACTAGATCTGGTGGAGAAGTATATTGTTCTATAAATGTAATATTCTAAGTGCATTTTATGCCATTTCTTCACAAGACGTTTATTTATTTCTCTCGTTACTTCCAAGTGCGCCTTATACATTATGGTTGGATTCATAGGCTTTTCAGAGTGAGTAAAAAAATTTGTTCAAAATATGAAATTAATATCCCAAGTTCGATGGTATATCCTGGGGAGAGAGAGATAGAAGTGAAGAGGAGGTAGTGGGTAAAGAGGGCGAGAGAGAATTTGATAAAGTCGTGACAAAAAGAAAATGGGGAGGTCAAGAAGGAGTTCAAGAGAGGATGTGATAATTATGAGAATTAGAATATTAATGTCTTACGAAAAAGAAATAGAGGTAGTTTGCGTGAGGGAAAAGAAATAGAGAGAGGTGTGAGAAGGGTGATGTTGGAGAAGAAATGGGAGGGATGGAGAGCGAAGGTTACTCTAGCAAGCGAAAGAAGAGAGCAAGAGATAGCGAGAGAAAGAGAGAGCGGGAGATAGAATTAGGATGTGGTTCGAGAAGGGTATGTAGAAAGGGGAGAAGGGACGGAGAGGGGGATGATGGAGAATATGTGGGCCGGAAACGCAAAGAAATACAGATAGCGTGCGTGAGAGAAAGACCTTGACAGAGAGAGAGAGAGAGGGAGAGCGGAAGGACGGGGGAGGGGGTAAGCAAAAGAAAAGGAAAACGAATTGTGAGAGAAATATACGAGAAAATGATAGGGCAAGGGCGTTGTTGGAGAAGAAAGGGAGAGAGGATTGGAGACGATACGCAGAGGGAGGAGAAGGAAGGGGAGGGATAGTGCAAGATAATGTGGAGTGTAA
>BQKZ01006049.1:6480-22244 GCA_036244855.1 Temnopleurus reevesii | reverse complement strand
ATATTCCCGGTATTTCATGAAATAAAGCCATCCAATATAATTATTATTATCTTTACATTAGCCTTTGACTTACCGATATTATTGTAGAAGTACCAGAAGGCTGATCACTGTTTTGCGCATGCGTGAAATTGAAGCCGTGCAACATGGCCTAATGTTGCACAGCTTAAAACTCTAATATAGATAATAATGTTTTAGACTGACCATCGAGAAAAATGCCAAAAAGATGTAAACAATTATTTTTGAAATATTCAATGAATTGTAATGAAAACTTTGGTCAATCTATAAAATCATCAATTGATTAAAAGATGATAAATTTGCAGTCATTCACTTTAAAAATGAAAAGAAGAATCGTCTCGATCTACAAAACAAAAAAGCTTTATTTTGTTATAAACGATGTTAGACTACGGTATGTTGACTATGATGAGACTTTAGCAAAATCATTTGATAAAATGCCAACTGAAAATATAAAGATATATGAATGAGATAGCAATAAATCGATTGTTGGACAAAATTGTAATGCCATATGCCACCTCAATGAAGTATACCCTCACATTTAACAGAAGAAACACGCACTTGTCATACCTAAATAAATCTTTAAAATGATTACTGAGACTATAAAGACATATCTTTGTCATATAGCAGCAGATCGGGTTGTTTTTGTAGGACCTCCGACACCCCCTTCCCCTTTTTCCATTAGAACGCAGACATCCGCTCCAGCAAAAAAAAAGGAGATCTTTTAAAGTGATGAGTTCAAAGTGAAGACTTGTTATCTTATCAACTGTCCAAAAAGGATTCAATCCGTTTGAGTTTTCACCCTCCCGAAAAATCCTGCTTACCACATGATGATAATGATGATGGTGATGATGATGGTGATGATGATGATGGTGATGATGATGGTGATGATGATAATGATGATAATGAAGATTCTGGTGATGCTGTATGCTACTACAATGCACCAAAATATAGGTCTACTCTGTTTACCGTTTGAAGGCGCATTGAGAGAAGAATGAAGAGTAACTTATGAGTATGACCCCCCCCCCCTCCCCTAGGTTGTTGAGAAGGCCAGAAGAGGAAGAACGGAGTGATATTAAAACGTTGAGATAAAAATGTTGAATTGATGATATTAAGGAGAAGTGTCATGAATACAATGAAAGGTAAGTAGTAAAATCTTAAACGTGATGCGGTCCTCCACATGTAGCCGATGTACATATTGTAAAATTGGAGTAATGTGATGCGTTTGAATGTCAACTACACAATGCGTGCTGTCGCACTGATGCAGTGATGCTGCTAATGATGATGATGATGATGGCTATTATGGCAAAGAAGATGTTTGAGGGGATGATGATGATGTTGGTAGTGATGGAGATGTTTAGGGTGATGATGACAATGATGTTGGTAGTGATGGTGAAGATGACGATGATGATGATGGCTTTGATGACAAAGGAAATGGTGTACGTGGTGATGATGATGATGATGATAATGATGTGATGATGATGATAATGATGATGAGGTTGAAGGTGATGATGATGGTGGTAATGATGATGATGATGATGATGTTTAGGGTGGTGATGGTGACGATGATGATGATTATGATGATGGTGAAGACGATGATGATGGTAGTGATGATGAAAATGATGATGATGATGGTGATGATGATGATGACGATGATGGTGACGATGATGATGATAAAGATGATGATGGTGATGATGATGATGATGTTGAAGGTGATGATGATGATAATGATGATGATTTTGATGATGATGATAATGATGATGATGATGATGATGATGATGTTGAAGGTGATGATGATGGTGGTAACGATGGTAATGATGATGATGAAGCTAAGAAGAAGACGGCGACTACAACGAATAATGCGTTTAATAATAATATGTCCATTTATATAGCGTATATAGCGCAATCACTATATGCATATATTCTACTGCGCTTGATATGAGGTACCATATTATTTTTCGGCTGTGTATATGAACTGGATAGTCCAGCCCAGATATTGAACTATGTTTCGATTAAGACAGAATCATTTTAACAGTATATTGAAAGAGGGAGGCGATCAAAATCTATCAAGTATGGAGGATATTGCTCTAAATTTACATTATCGTCTTGTAAAATAATCCTCGCTCTCTCTCTCTCTGTCGACTGTCGACAATAATTATCATATAAGATCAGCTTTCTATTCGTCCTTGACATGAAAGTTCACACCCTTTTTTAAATTTCTCTAAAGTAACGTATTCTCTTTACGTTTGGACATGGAACACAAAAATGTAACCTGTACGGATTGTTAATGTTAAAAAGCACGTATATTTTTTATTCTAATCATAAAGTCAGCGTGCAGAATGATACATTTTCGTTTTAGTCTGTGGCCTGGCTTTCTCCGAAATATAGTATATCGTGAGTCTTTTGAATGTAATTTTTATGTTATTTTCAGCTTCTATAGAGCCAAATGAAAATAACGTCTTGAACTTTTGGACTTATGATCATATATGTTAATCTGTGTGATCATATTGGATGTTTGTTCGCGTACTTTAAAATATTCGGGGAGTAATGCTTCTCTGTTGCAAGTCACTGGACGTCAGTAAACAATTTATTGTGTTCCAAAGAATTTATAACAGAAAAGAGATATGATTAATTGAAAAATAATCATATCTCTATGGTACCTGTTTTGCCACAGACTTACGATTAGTATTTATATATGGTAGGTTCAATTAGATTTTTTAATGTATATAAATATCTTGCGCATTTGTAAATATTGTAAATGGTTTTCTTTCGAGGGATCCCAGTGACAAAATGCAAGCGCTGCTTTGTAGCGGACTTCCTTCATTTCCTTACACAATATTATTATTCATTCAATATTGTTCTACTACAAGATGTTATTCTTACTATTTTTCTCAAATTTTGCTCTTTTTATGAATCTTTATATTTTGTGTTTTGTACTTTACTTCTACTATGCATTATTTAGTTGTTGCTGAATTGTATTTCTCTTGAAAATGGAAAAAATAAATTGAATTGAATTGAATTGAATTCCTTTGTGTTATAGGTCCCAGGCGTGCTAATCATACGTATAATGTCCACAAAGTTGCAATGACGTAAATGGTCTGATATAAGTGTCTTAGTGCCGGTCATCACGAATGCTGTATATGTAACATTGTCAATGACCAATGTCCAGAACAGTGACCATGGACATTGCCCTTTGAATTAAAGGGGAACCAACCCCTGGGATTATTGTGCTCTACTAATTGTGACAATGCTATTCTCTTAATCTAGTCGATGATTTTATAAGACACATGGACAGAATTTTGAAATAATGATGGGGTTTGATGATATTCTTGAGGAGCTAGGGTCGTTTGGACCGTACCAGCGGCGAGTCTACCTTGCTGTATGCTTGTTAGCTGCAACCACTGGGTTTTTCTCCATGACTCAAGTGTTTATAGCTCAATCTACTGATCACTGGTGTAAAACCGACTCGGTGATGGATGAAAACTGCAAACTTTTGAACCTATCCTCAGTGGAGTGTGATGAGATTAACGGAACCATTCCATTCTCATTAGAAGACGATGGGCACCTGAGCTATGATCAATGTTCTATGTTTGATACAAGAGGACAGAACTTCTCTCAAAACGAAACGATCGAGACTATACCATGTCCATCCGGATGGGTCTATGACAACCCAAAGTCATCTATCATAAAGGACTGGGACCTGGTCTGTGATAAACAGAACTGGTCTGCTTATGCCCAATCTGTATTTTTCTTGGGTTGTTTGATCGGTTCTTTCCTCTTTGGAATGCTTGCAGATAGAATCGGATGACATCCTACTCTCTTCATATGTCTCGGATTGCAAGTAGTGTTTGGTATCCTGATCGCATTCTCCTCCAGTTATTTCATCTATGTATCTCTTCGGTTCTTCTTGGGTACAGTCAACAAGGCTTTGGTACAAGTCGCGTTCATTATAGGTGTAGAATTTGTCGGACCAAAATGGCGGCCGGTGACGGGAATAACCATTCAAAATTTCATCGCCATTGGATACATAACCCTGGATATGATGGCTTATTTCATCGATGATTGGAGGACTTTACAGCTCGTCATCTCGGCACCAATCTCTCTCTTCTTCTTGCTGATACCAGTCATCCCTGAATCTGCACGTTGGCTTCTTTCCCAAGGCAAAGAATTGAAAGCTGAAAGAATTATTAAGAAAGCTGCGATGATCAATGGCAGACGACCTCCTGAGCAATTTTGCAAAGAGGAAGAAATAAAGAAATATAAATCCACAGAGTTGCAATCCAAAGCATCCATCTTGGATTTATTCAGAATACCCGTGCTTCGTTGGAGGACTATTAACTTCGCGTATAACTGGACAATCAATAACATGGTTTATTATGCTCTGACTTACAGCAGCGGAGACCTGGGTGTCAATGTCTACCTGAACTTCTTCATGTCTGCGGCAGTTGAAATCGTAGGAAATATATTAGCTATCGTCACCATAGAAACACGCTTTGGTCGTCGCTTGAGTCTCGCCATTTTTCTTTTCATCGGAGGATGTGCTTGCCTTATTAACATAGGTCTTCCTATCGGTACCTGGCAAACCATTGTCGTTGCTATGACAGGCAAGGCTTCAATATCAGCTTCGTATGCCATCGTTTACATGTACTCTGCTGAGTGCTTCCCGACACCGGTAAGGAGTGTCGGTGTTGGATTCTGTTCCATGACGTCCCGTCTTGGGGCTATTATATCACCCCTTGTTCTCATCTTAGGAGACTATTACTACCCTGCCCCTCTCATCATCTTCGGAACAACCACCATCATAGCTGGCTTCCTCTCATTCTTCTTCCCGGAGACTCGGGGGATGAAACTCCCAGAGACTCTCGAAGAGGGGCAAGCTCTGGGATCAGACGTTAATAATCAGGAAGAGGTGCAAGATAATCTCGAAGAGGTGCAGACTCTGGAAACAGAGGTTAATGATAACCACGACAGGGAGGCAAGAAAGAAAAGCGACGAAGAATCACCAAAGCTACCAATGTTTCAGAGTGATGAGGATTATATCGAGAAGGACGAGTGTCGTATTTTTCTGAAATGAGATATTACATGAAAAACATGAATATTATGCTACAGATTTGATTTATTGATTTGAATTACTATTGAATAACTGCAGAACAATTGTCATTAAAAGCGGGTTTTTTCCCCTTTAGAGGGGGTTATGGGAAGCTCGGGTCCGAAGTCAGAGGTATATAGGAGATACAATTTGATATGTAAAAGGAGTGCAAATAATTACGTAAATAGTGGTAAAGTGGCGCAAAATTTGAGCTCATGACATTTTCGGGGAAGGGCAACAGTGGGGATACGAGATACAACATTTGTCTAGTCCAGCAGCTAGGTTTTCAAATCGTTTGTTGCGCTCATGCATTTATCATTCATTTGTCTATTTATACATAGAATGATAGTGTTTTGGACAAAAAAAAACATGCACAAAAGTTCTCCCACGTAACCTGGGCTCAAATCATGCAGTGACTTACTTATTATGTCATGCAATGTCTTGAACATTAGATATCAATTATTTATATATACATTTTTATTTTTCATTACAGTGCAATCAAATTATGGAACTTAATACCCATCGAATTACATCTTTACTATCATTATCTAAGTGATGCATAAGAAATTGGTTTTTTTTCTAATAAAAAAACCCACAATCTCACACTTGCTATGATCGACTAATTCACCGCATTCCTCTATATCTCTAAAATGGTCTGCATTATCTTCTTTGATCAGTATTTTGTAATTTGTAATTGTTGTTTTAATCAGAGCCTTGTTGGAAAACAGCTTTAACCAGTTAACTGATGGTGTTTTTATCTTGTTTTAGATATATTCAAATAGACAAACAAATCGATTATATTTGCTAACCGTTTTGTTCGACAAATTTGTAGTGTGTCGACACTTAAAGATGGATCAATATTTTTATTTAATATACATAGCTTACTTGCAAGAAATCTCGCAGTGCCTTACTTTTGAATGACCTGAAGTTTGTGACGAAATGACATATTTGTATAATGGCAATGCGGATGTGTGTACATCAGTGTATAGGGTAGTTAGAGCGCCAAGTTTCTTCTGCAATCAACTTAGTGATGTTTCTAAAAAGGATAACTTTTGAGCTGTCGGTCCATAATTTTCCAAATTAAAAAAAGGATTTTATATCCAAGATCAATTGTTTGACAATTTAAGAGGAGTTGAAAATTCCCTGATCTCGAGAATGACTTGTATATTATATTTGCTAACTATTTTGTTCGACAAACCTGCAGTATATCAATACTTCAAGTTTGATTAAAGTCCTCAGCTTGACCGAATTCGCAAATGCCTACATTATGCCTCAATCGAGAACTAAGTTGATGGAGAATACAGGTACAGATAATTGAAAATTACATTCAACTTCGCTATTGCACAAATTCATGTTAAAACTTTTTGTCCACCCCCTCCCAAACACGGCCGGGATCAATAACTTTGCGGGGGAGGAAAAACTTGATGACGACATGTTGTGTGCGGCTGTCTTGATTCACTTCAGTGATTTACACAGTTTACTTATGTATATGACGAAAATAGTCCCTACATTGATACACAAAATCGCCAAGAACACAAAGATTAAAGCTCGTATGTGTCTGAAAATTGAAGAAGGATGAGCTCAGATAGGTAAAGAGTTGGTATGATTAACATTTATGATACTCCGTCAAATAAAATTCCTTAAAACGTGATTTTAATTGTAAATTTGATTTTCACTCTTGAAACGAGCCGTCGTAATTTATTCAGGGCAGAAATGACAGAGCAAGATAATGTGTCAAGAATGTAAAGTAGATAATGAAGCGATCGTGATGAATAGCACGTACAAGCATGACAAGCGGGGGATGAATAGAATTCCTAGGAGGCGCAGATTCAATGAACAATGGTAGTGCTGATTGGTGAATTAATTAGCGATACCGGCAAATTCTGTTGAAAAGTGATCGCACTATTAGGTGTTATCGGCCCGATTTATGCAATATAATTGATAGGATGTGCATAAAACTATACCCAAGTCTATCTATCATTAATTATCTAAGTACACCATATATAATTTTTTACTGGATACAGGGTCTTGATAACCTATAGGCGAATTTTATGCATCGATGTAAGATCTATTTTTGTCAGGTACATAAGTAAGCTGTGTAAATCAATGAAGTGAAACGAGGCAACGGCACACAGCATGTCGTCATCACCATTGTGATCACAGTTCCACCCCCTGCATTGCTACTATCTTGGAAGGGGGCGGACAAATAATATTTAGTGCTTTTTATTATGGTAACAAGAGAGAATTCAACATTCAGTCATCTGTATTTATGCTATATGTATATCAAGCCCTCGATTGAAGCCTGGTTGATTTTGCTCAAGCTCTGGTCTTTAAATGAGAAATTTAGTTAAACATAAGTATTTGCGAAAAAGTTCGAAGTGTCCTAGTTTGTAACACATGTAGTTTCGCTTGGTTCGTTTTAATCTGGTCGTCAAAATATGACCGAGTAATTATTTGTAAAATAACAACGCTGTTGTCTTGATCAAGATATACGGTCTGATTATTTTAATAACAACAGAACCTCATATGATTCTTTTGATTTTACCGTTTTTAACCACGGTATTACAAACATTTATGTTTCCTGTCTGTTAATTTTTCTTGCGACACTACTTATTATCGTAAGAAACTTTTTCAGTTTCTACTTACTTGCAATTTCAAAACCTCGGGTAAATTAGAATCGATGGATAATTCATCTTACGTTTCTCAAGCCAATTATAAACTATTCTCAAGAGATTTAACGATTTGATTATGGAACTTCGCCTAAATTACGTACGTGAATTTATTCTTACTCAATCGAATGCTCGAAATGTCAATTATTTGTTAAATAGTTTTAAATCAACTTTGGAAACCTTTACATAGTGCAGAGCCATAATGAGATTCAGAAAAATTCCTATGGCATTCAATAATGTGAAAATCTTCTTTGAGCTTTTCATATACGGCATTTGGATTTATACCTTAGTAAAAATGAGCAAGTGTCGTCAGTATGAAGGGCGAACTGACATTTTGTTTTAATATACATCAAGAACAGAAGCCTACTGGGCGTAGTGACTTGATGAAACACCGCAGGTAACATTTCATATACAGGAAGATATGTCATGTACCTGAGAAAATGATTGTTGTCTATACTCAAGTCATGACCTTCGATAGTTAGGATGCAGAGGGATTTGTTTCATAAGGTTCATAATTTTGATGTTTTCATGTGATCATTGTAAAATATTTTCATAAGCGTATAAGGTGGACCTAGGCCTGTAATGATAAGTACGTGTATCTCAATTCCGTTGCTTCCGAATACTTTACTTTAACGTCGAGGACCCCATTGGAAATAAGCCTTGTCGGTTTTTATGGGTTATCAAGTGATGTATGTTGCTACTGACGAATACATCAAATCATAAATCAAATCATTGCTTCTTTCAAGCAATTTGCTTACAAGATAATCCTTCTTCTATGATTTACATGTTATACAGGGTATTGTTGACAAATTGCCATCACAGTTTAAAGTATTTTATTGTATATTTATGTTCATTATTGTGACCTTTTGTCAAAACGATACTCTTGAATCATGTTATTTTTTACTGTACTACGAAATAAATAATAAATAAACTAAACTAAAACTAAACATAATCAAATCAAATTAAATCAAATCAAATCAAAGCGCTGAAAATAGCCCCCTCCCCCTGTAAACTGTATGGAACTGTCTACCCCTCACAATTAATAATAGTCAAACTCTCTCTTCATTTAAGAAGTATCTCAAAACACACCCTTTCTTGTAATTATATGCTCCATTGATATGTTAACTTATTTGTTTGCAATACATGTATTCTCATTCTGTTATTTCTATACAATGCATGCATTTGTCTGTCTAATCTGTGTTTATTCTGCTTTCCCTAAAATGCGTTTTGAATCTTACGAAAAGGTGCTTTATAAATGCAAATTATCATTATTATTATAATTATTATTATAAACGCGTAAATTACTGCGAACGAGTATAGATTATCTGGTTTTGATAGCCACCTTTGAAATTGTATGTTCAAATGACATCATCTGCAGTCTGTAATAGCATTTTGACAATCTAAAACCATAACACCGTGAAAATAATGACCCTTATATAATCACAATAATATTCATATTTTCAATATGCTACATTTATTTACTAACGAGTTCATATCATCAAAATTCATCATATACATGTTTGAATCAACCTTGTACAACAAACATTGATTGTACCAAATGTATTTCTAGACTAATCTTGATCATGAAAACAATGACATATTTAACAAACAAAGTACTTATCATTACAAAGTGTCACAGTATGATCATGAAAATAAATGCAAGTGGCAACATGTTAACATTCTTAATGATCATACTTAAGTTGGAAACGCACAATTGATATGAATGAACGAATGTATGTTACAGGGGTCTACAACATTTTTGTTTCATGATTATTTGAATGATTTTCTTTCATATATCATAACCCGTTTCTACAAGTTCACCGATCCACAATTAATTCATTTTCCACTTACCCGACATTATAGCAATTTTTTATCCAACAGTTGGGTCATTTGAATTTTGCCCAACATTTTTTGCAGTGTAGTCAAATTGCTCTGTATAATCACTTGTTTAGGATGATTAAAATATTTTCGAATTTCGAAAGATTAGAACATAATGTAGCATGGTAATTGCCCATAATTAGAGTGTAAATCTCAAAAAAAAAACAAAAAAAAAAAACCAATAGTAAGCACGTCGGAAAATACTGCGACAGATTTATTTACATTATAAAATATTTCACAACAGTTTTATTGATAATGATATCGTATAGTATGTACTTCTATTTACAAATATAGATCACGGTAATGATGGGACAGCATTTTAGCTTATGAAAAAAGTGCATATAATCTTAGCATGATACATGTATGCATACATGTCAAACTGACATATTAGGATCAGAAAAATGTGTAAGTACTAAGCATAGGCAGGGTACCTGGTAGTTCCTGTAGAGGCCGACTCACACCTTGGAGTTTTTAGCCAGCGTCGTCCCAGCGCTTTTGAAAATTGAAAACGCTCCTCGAGCGTACAGTATACGCTGATCAGACGGTGGACTGACGTTTGGCTTGCGCTCAAGAAGCGTACACCGAACGTCAGTCCGCCACATGACCTGCGTCTTTGTCCGTCCAGGGAGCGTTTTTAATTTTCAAAAACGCTGATAAAAACTCTGAGATAACGGAGACTAAAACACAAAGGTGTGAATCAGCCTTTAGTTACACGGATCGTCATGAGACCACTCTCTTTTAGATGGGTTTCCATATTTTGAATGTGATAATTGGAAAATAGTGAGAAGTAAATGATATCTCCGCTGTTACATTGCTGCTGTTGATGACAAATGTATTAAAGTAATGAAAAATGAAAATACAGTCGATAATCAACGGCATATCTTAATCATTGCGATTATTAAAAGGTAATGTTTGTTCTCAAATAATTTTCCTTTTCTTTTGACATGTTCGATTTCTTGTCTCAAGACATGATGCAATTTGACACATGATTTGATTAACCATACTGTGAAACATATATTTTACGAAGCAATTCTCATTTTAGAAAATACTTTAATGAGGCTGATATTGTATTCAATCGATTTTTAAAACGTATGGGTTATAACCTTCGTTGTGAAATCCAGGATAAGGTAACCTGATATAATCTATTTCCGAAAAATTAAGTCGAAAAATTTAATGTTACAGCGTAATTTTAACTTTGTCTTGCCTGGCCTGAAAACTAATCTCTCAATTGGAAATTGCTCTTCTTACAATGCCATCAAATATTGAAATTCTCCCCCTAATGACATCAAAGCAATCAGAAACTTTGCAATCGGATACTTAAAGAACATTTATCATTTAAGTATAAAGTTCTTGAACAGGGGAAATAACATATTTATGGTTTATTTCATATGTGTTCTATATTAAGTGGAGCCAAATAAAAGCAGAGAATATCTTATTTAAGTTATAAAAAGGGCTTGGTATGATAAAGAGTGTATAAAGAAAACTTTTTAAATGTCTGTCAAAAAATAATCTTAAATTAACATCGGAAGATTCCATAATTGCATCTGTCAATTTCCATTTCCAGAACCGATTTTCATTCACAGCGGCTGTTTTTATCCATGGTGTCAAAACCGGTCATACTAAAAGCCAAAGAGTGCCGAAGAGCGCCGAAGAGCGTCGACGAGTAGCTCTTCGGCACTCTTTGGCACTCTTCGGCGACTCTTTGGCACTCTTTGGCGTTTAGTATATCGAACTCTCTTCGGCACTCTTCGACGTGTAGTAGATCTATTACAAAAACTCTTTGTCACTCTTCGGAACTCTTCGGCACTCTTCGGCGCTCTTTGGCACTCTTCGGCACTCTTCGGCCTTTAGTAGGACCCGTCAAAACCGCATTGACGCATTTTCCAAAACAACTGTTCGGAACATTTGACTCCCATTCAGAGAAACATGTCTAAGCCATTGGTTAATGATGATTTGTGCTACTTTGCCAGATTTTCTTTCCATTTTTATTGATCTTATTTATGTATGCGTTGATTGGAATTGACAAATCTATTAATACTCTCTGTCATAACATCATCTTAGAGTCATGACTTGGTGAATTTTCTACGAACAGAAGCATTTTTTCATACCCTGGTCATAAACATTGGTCAAAATGAATTTAGTTGGATGTATTTGATAGACGAGGATATCAAGCATCCATGAACCTGACAAAATAATTAAAATATATTGAACTGAATTTGTGTCGGACTTTTCAAAAGTGTAAACATTTTAACACACTCTGTATAGGGTTTCAAAGCCAATTTTTTTTTTACTGTTCTCGATCGATTCAAAGACAATTATTCGATCACGAAATTCCGCAAAAATCACCATTGCATCCTTTGTATTTTGCCTGAAATCGAATTCTCGCAATGCTAATTTGTTAAGGTCGGTTAAAATTGACTGGCAAAATGTATAATTCTTTCCCAAATTGTATGTCTCGAAGAAAGCATACACATTTACTGACAGGGGGGAAGAGGGGGTGGGAGAAAGAGAGAGGGGAAAGGGAGATAGGTGAAGAGAGAGAAAGAGAGAGAGAGAGAGAGAGGGGGAGGGGTAGAAAGAGAAAAGGGGCCGGCGTGGGGCTTTGGGTTGTGAACCATTCCAAGTTCAATATTTACAAATATAGTACAGATATATTACGCAAATATATTCAAACCGTTCGGTACACTTACGGTGTCATGGAGCTATTGTACAAAATCAACCAAACCAAAACGTAGAGCCATTTCAGTTGTCTATTGTGAAGACTTATCCTCTTCAGCAATCAAATGACTCGAATATGCTGAGGGCTTGTGATGAGGCGGCCTCTAATGTACAAAGCTGAATCTTGCCATCTACGTTCGTCAAATAGCGATCTATTTCATGTATATCAAGAAAGAGAGAGTGTGAGAGAGAGAGAGAGAGAGAGAGAGAGAGAGAGAGAGAGAGGGAGGGGGAGAGAGAGAGAAAGGGGGGGGGAAAAGGGGACGGACAGAAGGGATAGAGAAGAGAGAGAGATGGAGAGAGAGAGAGAGAGAGAGAGAGAGAGAGAGAGAGAGAGAGAGAGAGGGGGGGGGAGGAAGAGAGAGGGAGGGGGAGAGTAGTTAGGATTTGCAAGAAAAAGGCGATCAATAAAAAAATGCTAACTGAAACGAGCAACCTGATTGGCTTTGTTTAGAGGGGTGGATGCAACAATGATTCTGATTGGCTACTGTTGACTGATTAATGTTAAACATGCCAGAGATGAGGACGCCAGACAATGGCACATCAATGTTTACGACTAAATGTACTATTTTTTATGTTCTAAAATTAGGGCTATATGAGAAAAATACAATTGACATTTAACTTAATTCACTCTTGAGCTCTAAATTAATACACTAGAAAAGGAAGAACATTCAAATCAAACTGATTTTCTAATTTAGATCGAATGACAATAAAAATTCAAACAAGTGTTGGCTTAACACTTACTTGTATTAAAATGGCGTTTATTTGAACACCCTGTTGTCAGTGTTTCATCTTCACATTTAATATAACATTACAATCGGCAAAATCAAAAGTTATTTGGCTTCTCTTCGCCGTTTGACCAAGCGAAAATGGCCCGACCTGAGCTCTATTTTTTCAAATCTCAAATTTAAAAAACATAAAAATACAACCTAAAGAATCATTTCCGATTGTACTTCGTTTTTCAACCCATTTTGATATTTTACAGTCTTATTTTTTTTTTCTCCTGAAATGCGTTCCCAAACCAAAAAGATTAAATAGAATAAAAACATCGGACTTACCAAGGCTATTTTTAGAATGGCATTAGAGGGTAACGAAACATTAATAATTTTCTTATTTGGGTGGGTGAGGGGGGTGGGGGATGAGGGGGGCTTACCATTCCTCAAGAAGGCCTTGTATCTATACCCGTTTTGTCCCTGTGGGGTTCGATGAAGAATATACCTCTCCATGTTCCGTCGTGAAGATGGCAAGCTCTGTAATGAAAGTACAGGATGGACATAATATCATTATCTGTTCAGTATTGCTAAAAGAAAAGGGAGCGAAGTAATTGGTGAAATTTATTTTGATAATGATGATATGACATGGTGTACAGTAACTGATAAAGTGATAATTCTATTTTCGTTTTTTTTTCTTCAAATAGATTAATTATCAATGATATACAGTATATCTAGCTCGGGACTACAAAAAGAAAGAAAATTCGAAATCATCTTGGAAATTGATTGGCCATGTTAAATCATTACAGCAGCTCTTGTGCAAAGTCGGTCATGAAGCTAGCATGCCAACAAAAGTCCTGATTTTATGATTATTCTTTTACTGCGTACTGCATTATGGGGAGACAATCATAATACCACATAATCTGGGTAGAACTTCAGGCTAAACTTTAGTGAATTGTGTAAAATAACCTACTCCATTTGATAAGATTAGAAGAGGCTCATATTAGCATGGAAATCATAAGAAGAGATTCTTACGCAAGTGGCAAGTGCACTTTTTATTATTTTACCATTATTTTGTTTTATTCATCTTCAATTTTTAATGTATAAATATTCATACACTCGCGTACTTATTTTACTTTGATGATACTCATAAACAAAATAAATCTAAAATCAAGGAGCTGTTATGAATATGAATATATTTTCGTTAGTTTTATTGAAATAGATTATTTATTTATTTGTTCGTTTCGGTCAGGCGACCTCAACTCAAGCTTTGCTTTCGGGGTTCTTGCCTCCATTGATTGCACTACTTTGTCATGTTACTTTATATTGATAATGTTTGTGAAAATGAAATAAAATTTTAATTCAATTTAGCGTTCACTCACCTCCATTCGCCCCGTTTCACAATTGAATATGACGTCACCATCGTGGTCAGTCGTGTGTCTAATTGTACAGTGCTGGCCAGTCATCCTGCCAGGTCGCAGGGTCCGACGACGATAATAGTCGAGGTAAAATGACGCTGTTATTGAATACAATATATTACTGTTTCTGTTATTGTATATGTTTATGTCAGTATGCAGGACCCCTCGTCATACTAACATCTTGTTGTGAGAGCATCCTGCTAAAATATTGATCAATAAATATTAATATGAGAAAGCTTCATGTTTAAGTTGATCTCTTTAATTTCTCAACAAAACTAAAGATTATTATTTACTACCGTCTCTTTAATTGGAAATATAATTTGAATGATTCTTTTATAGTTCCATTGATATCTCGGATGGGAATGCAATTGTGATGATCACACATCTTAATATATGACGCAAAAAGGTTGTTGTAACGTAACACAGATACATCTTCGAAAATCATCCTAACTCAATTAACGAGGATATCAACGTATCTACAGTGATTGACGAGTTATATAACCATATACATGTATAACATTACATCATATCATCATATAAAATCAAATAATCATAATTCGAATTAAAAAAGTGAGGTCCATTGAGAAATCACCATGAAATCTTTTTAGTTCCTTGTGTTTTAGAGAAGAATGTATAACTTGAACAGAGGAATGGATGTCCAGGAATGCGTCTTGCCCTTAGCTAATGTTTATTTGAAAGCGCATAGAGATTTAGTATAACATTAAGTGATATCTTATATCAAGCATATGGTATTATGAGCCAGTTTAGGTATCAATCAATGTATGTGAACCGTGATTCCAGACAGCTTGATCAATATTCCTATACCAAATTTCCACAAACACTTGGAAACTTTTGTCGTTCAAAATTTCTTTTACCTTTATTAACCTCCGTCAGTCAAGAATATTAATATCTTCGCTAACTTTCGACAATGGAGATAGTACCTTCGCTAACTTTCGACAATGGAGATAGTACCTTCGCTAACTTTCGACAATGGAGATAGTACCTTCGCTAACTTTCGACAATGGAGATAGTACCTTCGCTAACTTTCGACAATGGAGATAGTACCTTCGCTAACTTTCGACAATGGAGATAGTACCTTCGCTAACTTTCGACAATGGAGATAGTACCTTCGCTAACTTTCGACAATGGAGATAGTACCTTCGCTAACTTTCGACAATGGAGATAGTACCTTCGCTAACTTTCGACAATGGAGATAGTACCTTCGCTAACTTTCGACAATGGAGATAGTACCTTCGCTAACTTTCGACAA
>BQKZ01006048.1:29073-40281 GCA_036244855.1 Temnopleurus reevesii | reverse complement strand
TTCCTACAAATGCATGCCTCGCTCGAAGTGTGCGTTAGAATTACCGGTCAATGGCAACATTGGAGTAATACCCTCATAGTAACTCGAATCCCTTCGTACTATTCCTCTTCCTCTTATACACTTCACTATTCAGGTGACTGATAGGAGGTTTTGCACGTATACAAACAGCGACAATGAAACCATCACTCTACCCAATGAAGGTCAAGGGTCATCCGCCTCCATTTTAAGGATGGACCCGTCCATTTTGGACGCAGGGAAGACATACTCGTTTACATGCAAAGTCAGTAAGAATGGATTTGACGGAGCAAATACAAGCGTAACGGTGCGAGTAACCGAGAACAATCCACCAAAGGTATGTGTATCTTTCTTTCATTAATTCAATTAACCCATTGACTACTGAACTCTGCAATTCCCATAGGCTTTGTGCAGGGACTCCCCGGTTCCAGTAGTCAATGGGCTATGAATATATACAAATCAAATGTAATGTTACGGAAAAGACTGGTCGCGAGTAACACGATCGCTTGCTCATTTTAAGCTGAAAATGGCATCATGACATTTATTTGGTATTTAAAGACTTCAGTTCAGGTCATTTGAATTGTGTTTTGTCTGTACGAAATGAATCAAATTGCCGACTTATTCTTTGAATAAAACCTGTCGTTTAGTGGAACCCGAAGGCACCTGAAGAAAAAGTCGATGATAGTTGGAAAGTTAGGTTTTGTATTGGTAATGTTATCATAACTGGACAAGTTCCAACTGAATATCGGTCCCAAACTAAACTGTTTTTTTTTATTTGAAATTTTGAGCGTTTATAAATCATTCAAAGGGTTACCGACTGAACTGTGTGTGGTATCAAAGCTCCCTGTATATCGAAATCACTTCTAAATTTCATGTAGTAATATCCTCGACATACCGAACCTCTTCCATAGGCATATCGTTTACATAAGAAGAGTTGTTCTAAATTCACTTCAATATAATCAATCCCATGCGATTCTGCATTCATATTTAATCGTATTACAGATTTCTCTGACCCGCCTAAACTCTGAAGACGATGCATACAGACCAGGCACAAGCGTATCAATAAGAGCGGTGGTGGATGGCGACGACATCAGCGAATTCCAATGGGAAGACGTTGGTGGCGGGCTTGCGGGCTTTGGTGAACCAGAATTTACCAAATTCATCAATAGTACTACACCTGATGGCCAGACAAATACAGAGGATTCACAGGATGAAAGACCATATACTATCATTATTCGAGAAGGCAACAGGGGTCGATTGATTTCTCTTCTGAAAATTGACAAAGGTTTGTACTTTCAAGCTAATCAAAGATTTTGTAATGGGTTCTAATGCATAGAGCGCTTACAAGCATTTCGTATTAAGCGCTATATAAATGCTATGCATATTTATTTATTATTATGGTTATTTTTGAATGTCCAAACTCTCTCAATGAAGATATGTGGGGACGAGCAAGTTTAAATTAGAAACACCCTCTCATGCCAAGCCTAAAAATATTAAAGGCTTGATAATAGTAAAAACCGAACGCATCTATATACGTTCCAATATTCTCAGATATTGAAACATTTTCAAAGCAAATCGATTCCTTAATAATTATAAATTCGTGATTACAATTTTGCATTATCAGCAAATAGTTTATATTCATGTTCACATTTTCCTTTTGTGCCTAGCCTAAAACATTTAAGGCTTGATAATAGTAGAAACCAAACGTATACCTTCAATATTCTCAGATATCTTTAACTTGTTCCCAAATGTGTCATCAGACTCCAAATAGACATCAATTTTCAAAGCAACTAAATTCATATACAATTAAAAAATCGTGATTATAATTTGCAATATCAACGTACAATGAAGTTTTTTATTCATATACATAATTTCCAAAACGAATGTAAAAATCATTAGACTATCATACATAATCCTGACTTGTGTATTCAAACAGATTCGCTTGAAGCTGGAGCCCAATATACCATTCAGTGCAGCGCCCTCAACGGTGAAGATGAAGGGGCAACAAACATCAATTTCAGGATTCGCCCAACTGTGACGGGATGTGAGTTTGAGTTTGTAGGGGGACAGACGTACATGGATAATGAAACTGACGTAAGAGCATAATTATTTATTGACTTACACTATCTTCACTCGAACGTATCGATCCGTTTTGTAGGAAATTGTACTTCAGATATTTAACTGTTTTGAGAGGGGTGGTAAATACTATTACCCTGGGGCAATATTCTAATAGCAAATTAGAGCATGTTAATAGTTTGTTTGAATGAAATTCACGTACATAACGAATTCGAATTCACACTCAACACACGAAACCATTCCGTAAGGCATTATATATGGCGTTGGAATATATCCCTCCTTCAAAAGCAATTTGAAGAGGAACATATTCGAGGAATCAAATTAATATTGCCATGATTAAATATAATTTGACGCATTCGCAATGAGCAAAAACATTATGGAAAAACAATACAATATAACCTTCAAAAATGAATTAAATGGGGTTCATAAATCTGACGTTTTAGTTTTTATTTGCACCCGAATGTTAACACCCAATAAACCTGATACTCTTTACATATACAGGTATCATATGCAGTCAAGTCCTGCGGGTTTGATACAACAGCTAGTCTCACATACCAGGCGTTTGCCTCCGTGCAGACAACTGATGGAGAAATTAAAAAGAAGCTACTTGGCGAAACTTCCGAGCTCCCGGAGATAGAAGTGGATCATGTCGTACTAAGCAAAGCTAAGCGGCTAATGGAACGTAGGGCCAATATGACTTTTCAAGTCGGTATCAGGGTATGTACTTCTTCTCCGATTGACCAATAAACTTCTATTTTCTTAAGACCTGGGTGGTGTTTCACCAAGTTAAGAAAGACTTTAAGAACGACGTAACGCACGACTGGTATCATTTCGTGTGCTGATCTGAACAAGAATGTTACGCGTTTTGCACTGGTTAACGTATTCTAGATTTTCTAAAAGTCGTGCGTAAGTTACTTTACGAACGATTCTGGTAAAACACTGTCCTAGGAGGTGTTTCACCAAGTCATTCTTAAATTTACGCATGGCTTTAAGGAAAAATTGGAGTACGTTAACGAGTGTAATGCGCGTAAGATTCTCGATCATTCAGTACAAGAACTGGTACCAGTCGTGCGTAAAGTCATTAAAGGTCTTTCTTATCTTGGTGAAACACTGCCCAGTGTACCTTTATTTGTTCCAACAATTTTGATTATTACATTTTTGTTTTTATTATTATTCGTGAAACGTACTTTGTTATACTGAAGACTTTCATTGGTTGGCAATGCTCATCTAGAATTAGGTTCGAAGCTTCTACCAAACTATTGAGAAGACTATGCCTACTCTGAAGATAGACATTCAGCCATTTTTTGGTCCAGTGCTAAGCAGACAGAGAGAGGGAGTAAAATGCCAAGAGTTCATTATGCGTGAGAAAGTCCAAATGAGGACAAAAGCTAGCTACAAAATCAAATGTTTGGTAGAAGCTTTGAACTCAACATTATATTTTATTATGTCATTACGGTTATCAAGCATTATTCTACATAGATAACTTGTATCCTTCGTGTTTTCAAAATATCAAATGTTTTCAAATGTTAAAGGTGTGCTACAAACGATCAAGAATATGTGCGGAGTTTGCTCGTGACGTCACATATGAGCATTTTCCCCTCACGGACGAGCAACTGGAAGAGCAGAAGGATACTGCAATTGAATTGAAGAATGAGGGTAGGTCTTTCAATTCTTTAGAAGGAAACTTCTGTTCGATTGGTTGATGTCATAAAACCCCAACCCAAGTCATTGGACTCTCATCTACGGGAAATATTTAATGTATCAGAGTAATGCGCCTTGAGAGCATTCAGCAGTGAGAGTGGATACATGCGCTATATGAATTGCATATATTATTATCATTATTAATAAATATCAGTATGTATAATCAGTTCTTTGTGTGACCGACCCCAATTGCTTATACGTGTAAGCTAGTCTTCGTACTAGTCATCCTTTGATGTATCATAAGAAACGTTCAATTCGAATGTTATTGTTTAAAAAACTAATAACCTTTTAATAGATACGTGATGAAAAAATAGATGTTGTGTACACTACTAACTAGCTAATTATTACCTTGTGCGTCAGATACCGTTCAATTTTGACCCGGGTGCAACACGAGGCCAAAAAGTGACAATTAAACCACAAAATGTCTTAATGTGTGTACTTTTCCCTTCAGGACGGTCTGTCGAAGGACTCCAGATAGTGAACAGCGCGCAGAAGGCAAGTGCGCCACAGGACACAGGAATTGAAAGGAAAAGACGATCCACAGTGGTAAATATTTTAACTAAAAATGAACCTCCTTCACCGTTTCGCACGATTTATCTGAAACAGGAAAAGGAATCGCGGTAACGTTTTATGGCTCTTTTAAGTATTTAAGTATTGCGCAACCTTTGACATTAAATTTTATCAGCCCTAGGCGTTTGGGGCCAACGGGCTCTTGGAAAAAATTATCAAGCTCAAATCGCAATTTTGTTTATAAAGTAAATATAAATCATTTTTTTCCAGTAAATATGCATAAATTATAATATTATAATAATAGGCAACCTCTATGGTGCGCTTTATACGGAAGTTTCATATCTCGGAAAACTATGTGATTATTCAATGAAATTAACAGTCAAATTGAAACAATATAATCTATTTCCCTGAAATTTAGTCGAACACCATTTCAATACCCGTCTGTATGTTATTTAAATCGAAACCGGATTCTGATCATTGTGTCTGTACAGTCCAATACAATGCGTACGGATCTATTGTCGCAGCATAACCCACTTTATCTACCTGAAATAGTTTATATCGTGTTAATTAGAAATACAGGGATTAAATAAAAATAAAAAAATGAAAACATAAAAAAAATATAAAGAACAAGCATGATCATCATCCTATTCTACTTTATCAGGGTGTTTATCCCCAATTCTTCCTTCTTGACATTCTCTCCCAGCAATTTGATTTAGAGTTGCTCGGTCTACAGAAGGAGCTCCTCATCCTCGCCAGCAGAGACCCGGCAAACTACGACAGCTATCCCGGTGACGTTCAGAGCATGCTGGAAGCGGCAGGTGATGTGCCGATCAGCGCATTCAGAGAAGAAGAAATGAGTAAGTCCCATGAACTTATAAAAACGTATAAAGTGGGTGTGTATCGAAGCGTGAGGATTCAAACTTTACAGAGAAGACCTATCCACCTACCAGGTCGGCTAATAAGCTACCGACACCTAGTATGGGGCTTCCAGTTATGAAAATAGAATATTGTATTAACGGATAGTACATTAATATAACACATCGGCTTTTAGCTTATCCGATTAAGATGGTGCTAATATCTATCGGTGTCTGTTTAAGTACCGACAGGAACGAGTTCCCCGCGTTTAACCTTTACGCGTTTTAAGGCCGACGCACGTTATTTTTAGCCTTCATCCATCCTGTGTTTTTGGAAATCGAAAACTTGTCTTGGACTCACAAAGACAGTAATATCAATAATATATTTATTGTAATGTATATAATGTGCAGCAGGGCTCCCTGGTAGAGCAGGCCTTCTCGGCTTGAAAGGGAATACCCTGCTTTTTAAAGAAGACAATAAATAAAATAAATAAATAAAATAAATAAAGACCCGTTAGACTGACATTCGGCGTACGCTCCTTTGTGCAAGCTGAACGTCACGTAAACTTTTCCTCAAGGGAACATTAAAAAAAAAAAAAAAAAAAAAACGCTGGGTCGACGCAGGCTAAAAAAACAAACTGAAGGTGTAAGTAAACAATAAAAAAAAAGCACCATACCTACCACTCCCAATAATTTGCAATAACTTGTATTGTCTCCTTTTACTACGATCAGGGGAGATACTTGATGCTGACCGAAGGGTACTGGAGGCTGCCATGGATCTGGATGATAAGCTACCCCAAGGCACACTCGATGGGATCAGAGGACATCTGGAAGATGCAAGAGGCGCCTTTACGACTGGAAAGTTCTTCGTTGAAAACAGGTATTGAGGCGAACTCGTTAGTATCTGGGAAGTGGAGATGATGATGTTGGTGGTGGTGGTGGTGGTGGAGCTGCAGATGGTGCATGTGCAGATGACACTGATAACCGGCACCACGAAAAGTTTTTGTGAGTGTGTGTGTGTGTATTTGTGTGAGGTGGGGTGGCACCGTGTATAATCTTTTACACACTCCCACATGCTTCGAAATGTTATAATTATTATGATTGCTACTATAATTTGTGTTGTTGTTGTACTCATTATGTTTGTTGGTCCTTTTTTTGGGGGGGGGGGGTAAAAGAGAAAACAAAAGAAAATTACAAGATATGATTTTGAAAAGAAATTCAATGCTCAATTTTATGTGTATTAAAGTGTATTCTAAAGTGACGAAGTAACAGAAAAAAAACCTAACTGTACATTGTATGGTTGTTGTTTTTTCTCAGAAATTTTTTTTTATGATATTCTAAATTTTCTCTTAGAATTTTCCGTCACTGGAAGCGTGAAATGTTGTCATTTAATTCTGAAACAGAGGTGACGTTTTCAATATTTTGTTAACAGGGAACTCCTTGGACTTTTGTCAAAGTGCATGAGCAAGGGTCTAGTCACTGGCGACAGAGTCAGCTCCACTGGGACAGGCATCCTCATCACTCTGGCATCTACTCTCAATATCGATCCGTTATCAATACCAAAAGGAGATGGGGATATCACGTTCAATGGTGGCAATGATATCAGAGACAGGTGAGAGTCTGATTTCTTTTAATCCGCTTCCCTTATTCTACATCCCTCTAGTAACCGAACAACCCAAAACCATCCATCTTATTACTCACTGGACCGCCCGAAAACACCAGTCATTTTCAACGCCCTTTAATGAAGATATTAACGATACATGTTGACATGCAAGAATAATGCCACACTTTCCAGTGGGTACTAGGACTTCCGTACAAAATCTCCAATTGTCAATCAACCTATAAAAAGGAATGAACAAGAGTAAACCTATTATCATTTTCCACAGGGATATTCAACAATTCGTCAAAGTCGGATAAGATATATTATTATTATATCATTATTTACTATTTTACTCTCAGATTCGATGCTTCTTGGGAAGGTTGTGGGTGCGATGACTGCGTGGGTATTTTGGTAGAATTCGTCATCTACCGAGGAGAAGACTATGTTGCTGGAGAGACACATGACAGTGACGTCATTGGGCTACAATTCATAAACCCTTGTACAAGTGAGCAAGTTTACCATTTAGTTTTAAAAAAGGACCAACAATGTAGTCCCTTTCTCCATGTTTTATCAGCTTGTTTTCGTTCTTGTGAGGGATGGAAAACGTTGCCCCTCAACTTTTCCTGCTAAGCAATTTGTTTGTTGTTCTCTTGTGAGGGGCGGAAAAAATGGTCCCTCCGCTTTCATATCATGCAATTTATCTCCCGTTCTCAAAAGGGCCAAAAATATTGACCCTTTCTCCATATTTTATCAGCTTGTGCGGGACTAAAAGTCTTTTCCCCCATTTTTCAGAAAAAATAATATCATCTAACAAAATTATTTTAGAAAATAAGGAAAAAAAACATGTTGTAGGAGTGAAATGTCTCTACCCCATGAACAAAAATATTTAGAGCTAGCAAAAAGGAATAACTGCCGCAAAGATTCAATTCCCTTCTCCTCTCTTTTTTCGCAGGTGATCCAATAGTTATCCAAAACCTGACGTCACCGGCCAGCATATCCATCCCCTTCTCCACCTCCTGGGGTAACCACTCCTACCCGGTGTGTTCCTTCTATGACGAGGGGCTCCATGCCTGGAGCCAAGCAGGAGTCGCGACGCGTAGTAATGGGATGAACGTGGTTTGTGAGACCAACCACACAACGGAGTACGTTATCGATTTTGAGCTTGTAGATGGCGCTATGTCAACGCCCATGTGGACCGGAACTCAAGGTAATTGCATTGGACAGGTTGATACAGGCTATAATAAATAAATAGTAGGGAAACACGAAAAGGAGAGAGAAGAAGTAAACGAAGAATAAAAGTAACAATATTTTTCGTAATCAAAATAACAAGAAAGAAAGGAGAACACCAAGGAGAAGAAGTAGGAAAATAAAAAAAGATGAAGAAGAAGAAGAAAAAATGAAGAAGAAAAAGAAGAAAAAGAAATATGACTAGAAGAAAAAAGAAGCAGCAGAAGAAGAAGAAGAAGAAGAGGAAGAAGAAGAAGAAAGAGAGGGAGAAGAATTGAATAACCGTTGTTTGTGGAACCCACCACAATGACCACACCACGAAATACGTCATTGATTTTGAGCTGCCTCGTAGATGTCGCTATGTCAACTCCCATGTCGACAGGAACTCAAGGTAATTTTGTTTGACACACCCTTTACAGTTAAAATTTAAAGGGGAACTACACTCAGACATTAAATTGCTAGCATTAAATGAAGCTAAATAAAATGAACTGTGAAAGTTTTTTATTTACACCCCTCATGGGCTCCTTAAATTGGCAAACGTACAAGCACAAAATGGCTGTCAACATGGAGAACTCTCCATTTGCTTTGTACACAAAATTTCACATTTTCCTCTTTTTCCAGAAAAGTTGACAAAATGTTGGTTCTTCGGTTAAATATATTATAGCCACATCAATTCTGCAAGTATTCCAGAAAGAACGGTGTTGATTCCTCATTTGAAATATATTGATCCATTTTCAATAAATGTATATACAAAGTGAATGAGGAGTTCTCCATGTATGACATCACAGATTATGCTAGGTGGAACTAATAACTTTGAACATTAATAACTTTTGAACGGATTATTCGATTTTGCTCAAATTTTCACAGTTTGTTCAGCTGATTTTTCTTCATTTACTGACCATACATTATTGTCTGGGTGTAATTCCCCTTTAATGTTAATACTAATTAAGAATGAAGATTAAAAAAAGGAGAAGAAGAGGAAGGACACCACCATCAAAATAAGAACAATAACTAAACCAAGACTACAAATTAATGTGACTTAGAGGAAGACCAGTGAAAAAAAAACCCAGAATGAGATAGAGAAGACATGGAAGAAAAGAGAGTAAAAGGCTTAAAAGAACAATAAATGAATATGTTGGGCACTTTTTTTTTGGTAAAACCTCGTGGAAAAAGATTTCAAAACATCCAATAAAACTTACACGCCGGGAGAATAATGTAATGAAAAATCCAGAACTATTTGGACCTAATTATTACGTATGACTTACTAAAGATAAACATGGATTGTAACAAATGGTTGTTGTCAAATACTTATTTAATCTCATATACAATTGTCTCATTATTGTTACTAAATCATCTATATTTTCTTTATTTTGTATAATTTGTTTGATATAACACAATGTGTATGAAAAAAAATGTAATCAGAACAAAATGTTAGCTGTACATGTCAATGACGTTCAAATGAATAAATTCCAAATTCCATGGACACAATGAATGCAGATTTAATATTACTATTTCCTTGCATAATATAACGATCAATTAGACAATCTGTATTTTCTTCTAATCTTTCAATAGGAGGCGACATGGATGATGATGACGACGATGATGATGATGGTTCCAATCTTCCACCACTCAACGGCCTGATTGGACTCGGCATTGGTGTCATTGTAGGCATTGCGATCGCATCCCTGATTGTCCTGGCCATCATCGTCGTCCTTATCGTAATGACAATCAAACATCTCAACAGGCCGAAGACTATCATTGAGCCTGTCACCTAGCCGAACATCAAGGCCTAAGCGAGCAACCCTGATTACGTCTCCTTTGCATTTCATACTTGTGTTTCTTTTCCGTCCTAATCGAATAATTTGAACCGTTTCATTTCTGATTGTCTAAGTACCTCACCACATAATTGTCTTTACTCCAAAATGCATTTACAAATTATGAGCACTCTCTACGCATTAATGCTTCCAAAATTTCACCTTTAGGTAATACAAATTGTGTAGTAAGTTTAAACTATTCTATTGTCTATTCATGTCAAAAATTCGGGCAGAGAGCAGATTATCACCTATGATTTCAACGACTATTGTGCCCGTTTGGACGACACAAACTATTTACCACGACGAATACTGCATTTTTGCTTTAATAACTGAAATAAGTATTTTCCTCCGTGTGTATTTTAACAAAGATTTCCGCACATAAAAAAAGGTAATGATTCATAGCGATAAACATTTTAGTTTGTTTCATTGTTATGAAAATGTTTTTATCATTGTTATGTACATATATTTTTATTTCTGAAATCCAAGTATAGAAAGATGACACATGTTTCAAATGTATATTCAAACTGTACACTATATTTACGATAATGATGATATCATACTTTTCGGAGAATATTATATATGAGAATGATATAAGGAAAATAATATATATCTATATGTATATCTTAGAAATATATATATCTATATTTTTGCACAAATATTCTATCTAAAGAAATATCTAAATTGTCAATGATACAGAGTTGTTACAGATGAGTACTTTTAAATTATATATATATATATAATATTGTTAAATTATATCATTATCTTTTATCTGAACATAATTTTTTATGTCATCACGATGCTAATCACCTTGAAAATAAGGCATTTATAACCTAATGTGGTATTGCTGACTTTACTTTACGAAAGTCAAGCCAAACAAGGTTCAATGTCCTTTGTAAATAGTTTGTTTGTTGTGTTTGCCTGTTGTGCCGCGTGCAGTGTTTTTATATCATTGAACAATTTGAAAATTGATAATCATGTTTCAAAGTACTTTTTTATGTACTGTTATGACGTCATCACTTTTGAAGCACCTTGATCATGTACGATGTCTTTCTCTGTTCTTAACTTCATTTTGCCTTTTCTCATGTTTCTACTCGTCTTTCGTCCTTGAGTCGAAAATTTAAAAAAAAAACGGTTGGTTATGATAATAAGGCTATGTTATTAAATTTGCTTACGACTGTCAACCCTTTCCAGCACTTAAAATATATTTGTATCGTTGAAGGAAATGGTCACCAGTCATTCGTAGAGTCGTTCGTAGATCAATGAACAGGTTGATAAATTATAAACCAGGTGATTCGAGCATTCTGCAAACTCCAGAATATATTTTGGAATGGTGTAAGCATTTAAAGCATCAGCCAAAATGTGATCAATAAATAATTCGAGTATGTCTTAGCATACACGCGCCACATTGTGG
>BQKZ01006047.1:9651-22421 GCA_036244855.1 Temnopleurus reevesii | reverse complement strand
TATTATGCATGATTGTTTTGTTATTGCTTTGAAGTTATATTTTGGTGTTGTATTCTGTTTATGATAAATTTGTTTTCTTGTGTTGCAGACGATGTTTTTGTTGCTGTTATGTATATTGGTTATCATCATGTATATAGGAGCCCTACTTGAAGTTATATTTTGGTGTTGTATTCTGTATATGATAAATTTGTTTTCTTGTACCTATTTTCAGGTTGGTCCACTCTCCGTGTCGGACACATTCAAGCGTAGGGTTATCAAGCTTGGCGAGTGTGGCAAATCTAGCCACACAATAAGTCTTACCCTGTGGGGTGATGTAGCGGTAACGGATAGGACGCCTGGATCAGAGGTTATACCGACTGCCGTAATACGCAGTGAGGCTGGCTTGAGTGCCACCTGCAGTACTTTGGTTGAGGTGGGTTATTGCATTATGTATGATTGTTTTGTTGCTTTGTGAGGTTTCATTTGTTGTTGTATTTTTCTTGGTTATTTTCAGGTTGGTCCACTCTCCGTGTCGGACACCTTCAAGCGTCGGGTGATTAAGTTAGGGGAGTGTGGTCAATCTGGCCACACGATAAGTCTCACCCTGTGAGGCGAGGTAGCCATGCCAGAAAGGATGTCTGGAACGGAAATTACAGCCACTGCTGTAATTCGCAGTGAAGGTGGTTTGAGTGCCAGCTGCAGTACTTTGGGTGAGGTGGGTTATTGCATAATGCATGATTGTTTTCCTATTGCTTTATATCGCTTGTATAGTTGCGATGAAAGTGAAAAGTTTTGCCTTTCTTGTTGGGTGACCTTTTAGTTCATGTTTTTTTATATGGACTGTTGCAGGCAATGTTTTTGTTGCTGTTCATAATTGGCTATTTCCATGTATAGAGGAGCTCTACTTGAAGTTATATTTTGGTGTTGTATTCTCTTTATGATAAATTTTTTTTCTTGAGCCTATTTTCCGGTTGGTCCACTCACCGTAACAGAGACATATAAGAGGCGTGTCATACAGCTTGGGGAGAGTGGCCAATCAGGCCATACAATCAGCCTCACACTGTGGGGAGATGTTGCGGTGGTAGAGAGATCTCCAGGATCAGAAATAACTGCCACAGCTGTTATTCGGAATGATGCTGGACTTAGTGGAACTTCCACTACGCAAGTTGAGGTGGCTTATTGCTTATTATGCTTATTATGCATGATTGTTTTGTTATTGCTTTGAAGTTATATTTTGGTGTTGTATTCTGTTTATGATAAATTTGTTTTCTTGTGTTGCAGACGATGTTTTTGTTGCTGTTATGTATATTGGTTATCATCATGTATATAGGAGCCCTACTTGAAGTTATATTTTGGTGTTGTATTCTGTATATGATAAATTTGTTTTCTTGTACCTATTTTCAGGTTGGTCCACTCTCTGTGACAGACACTTACAAGCGTAGGGTTATCAAGCTTGGCGAGTGTGGCGAATCTAGCCACACGATAAGTCTTACCCTGTGGGGTGATGTAGCGGTAACGGATAGGACGCCTGGATCAGAGGTTATACCGACTGCCGTAATACGCAGTGAGGCTGGCTTGAGTGCCACCTGCAGTACTTTGGTTGAGGTGGGTTATTGCATTATGTATGATTGTTTTGTTGCTTTGTGAGGTTTCATTTGTTGTTGTATTTGTCTTGCTTATTTTCAGGTTGGTCCACTCTCCGTGTCAGACTCGTTCAAGCGTCGGGTGATCAAGCTAGGGGAGTGTGGTCAATCTGGCCACACGATAAGTCTCACCCTGTGGGGCGAGGTAGCCATGCCAGAAAGGATGTCTGGAACGGAAATTACAGCCACTGCTGTAATTCGCAGTGAAGGTGGCTTGAGTGCCAGCTCTAGTACTTCAATTGAGGTGGGTTATTGCATAATGCATGATTGTTTTCCTATTGCTTTATATCGCTTGTATAGTTGCGATGAAAGTAGAAAGTTTTGCCTTTGTTGTTGGATTACTTGAACATATGCTTAAACATCCATGTGGATTCTTCCCTGAAGATTATTAGTGGAGTTTTGTAAATCACATCGATACAGTACTCCTTCTATCCATTCAAATTCATCACTTGTTGCTTAATAACCTTTAAATAGTCTGTGCCTCTTTATTATGTGTATGCTTTTAATTCCTAAGGTCTATTTTGTTTCATACAAGGTAACGTTGATCGTCACAGGAGTAGAGTATTCTTGCTGCTCACACACAGCTGATTGGGTGGTATTCCATTGGGGGTGATCATAACTTCCAATGAGCAGCAACAAACTATCATGAAAGGCCTGCAACTGCTTAAGACTATTTCTCCAGCTGGGGCCTTTGGAGGAAATGGTGATCATGGCCCAGTAGTCTTCATCACCGATGACTGCACTGCAGAGAGAAGGGCCATTCATTCCGTCTTTCCACAGTTGTCTGCACTTTTCAAGCCCTGCAGGCAGTGTGGCGATGGCTTTGGGACAGCAAAGCAAACGCAGAATAGAGAAGCTGCATCGACAAGGCTTGTTACTTCATGTGAAGGGAATGATTTATACCAGGAATGAAGAAGCTGTTGAGGCAGCCTATCATCAAGCAAGGAGCGATCCTACTGTGACTATTTTCAGGTTGGTCCACTCTCTGTTACGGAAACTTATAAGCGCCGAGTCATTCAGCTTGGCGAGAGTGGCCAATCTGGCCATACAATCAGCCTCACACTGTGGGGAGATGTTGCGGTGGAAGAGAGATCACCAGGATCAGAAATAACTGCCACAGCTGTTATTCGGAATGATGCTGGACTTAGTGGAACTTCCACTTCGCAAGTTGAGGTGGCTTATTGCATTATGCATGATTGTTTTGTTATTGCTTTGAAGTTATATTTTGGTGTTGTATTCTGTTTATGATAAATTTGTTTTCTTGTGTTGCAGGCGATGTTTTTGTTGCTGTTATGTATATTGGTTATCATCATGTATATAGGAGCCCTACTTGAAGTTATATTTTGGTGTTGTATTCTGTTTATGATGTATTTGTTTTCTTGTGCTTATTTTCAGGTTGGTCCACTCTCCGTGTCGGACACATTCAAGCGTAGGGTTATCAAGCTTGGCGAGTGTGGCAAATCTAGCCACACAATAAGTCTTACCCTGTGGGGTGATGTAGCGGTAACAGATAGGACGCCTGGATCAGAGGTTACAGCGACTGCCGTAATACGCAGTGAGGCTGGATTGAGTGCCACCTGCAGTACTTTGGTTGAGGTGGGTTATTGCATTATGTATGACTGTTTTGTTGCTTTGTGAGGTTTCATTTGTTGTTGTATTTGTCTTGCTTATTTTCAGGTTGGTCCACTCTCAGTGTCGGACACCTTCAAGCGTCGTGTGATCAAGCTAGGGGAGTGTGGTCAATCTGGCCACACCAAAAGTCTCACCCTGTGGGGCAAGGTAGCCATGCCAGAAAGGATGTCTGGAACGGAAATTACAGCCACTGCTGTAATTCGCAGTGAAGGTGGCTCGAGTGCCACCTGCAGTACTTTGATTGAGGTGCGTTATTGCATTATGTATGATTGTTTTGTTGCTTTGTGAGGTTTCATTTGTTATTTTTCTTGCTTATTTTCAGGTTGGTCCACTCTCGGTCTCAGACTCATTCAAGCGTTGGGTGATTAAGTTAGGGGAGTGTGGTCAATCTGGCCACACCATAAGTCTCACCCTGTGGGGCGAGGTAGCCATGCCAGAAAGGATGTCTGGAACGGAAATTATAGCCACTGCTGTAATACGCAGTGAAGCTGGATTGAGTGCCACCTGCAGTACTTTGGGTGAGGTGGGTTATTGCATTATGTATGATTGTTTTGTTATTGCTTTGTGAGGTTTCATTTGTTGTTGTATTTGTCTTGCTTATTTTCAGGTTGGTCCACTCTCGGTCTCAGACTCATTCAAGCGTTGGGTGATTAAGTTAGGGGAGTGTGGTCAATCTGGCCACACCATAAGTCTCACCCTGTGAGGCGAAGTAGCGGTAACGGATAGGACGCCTTGAACGGAAATTACAGCCACTGCCGTAATTCGAAGTGAGGCTGGTTTGAGTGCCACCTGCAGTACTTTGGTTGAGGTGGGTTATTGCATTATGTATGACTGTTTTGTTGCTTTGTGAGGTTTCATTTGTTGTTGTATTTGTCTTGCTTATTTTCAGGTTGGTCCACTCTCCGTGTCAGAATCGTTCAAGCGTCGGGTGATCAAGTTAGGGGAGTGTGGCCAATCTGGCCACACCATAAGTCTCACCCTGTGAGGCGAAGTAGCCATGCCAGAAAGGATGCCTGGAACGGAAATTACAGTCACTGCTGTAATTCGCAGTGAAGGTGGCTTGAGTGCCAGCTGTAGTACTTTGGTTGAGGTGGGTTATTGCATAATGCATGATTGTTTTCCTATTGCTTTATATTGCTTGTATAGTTGCAATGAAAGTGGATGTTTTGCCTTTCTTGTTGGATGACTTGAAAATATGCTTAAACATCCATGTGGATTCTTCCCTGAAGATTATTAGTGGAGTTTTGTAAATCACATCGATACAGTACTCCTTGTGTCCATTCAAATCTGGAACAGACTACCTTACACAGCTCTCCAAACATCCTCACACACCATCTTCCAGGTAGCAGAGTCAAGTCTGATCACAGGCTTTGTTTGCTGCTAATCTGTGATTACTTTACACTATAAGACCATGTTTTTACCTGCATCCATCAGTTCATACTGTAAATACAATTCAAACATCACCACAAGCACACATCCATCTCATTCTTGTACAGTTTATGGATGAGCTGCAAGAGAATTTTTATCTTCAAGGTTTAAGGATCACGCTGCATTTGCCTGCGAACTTGGATTAATAAGCAAAACAGAGATGGATGTCAATAGTAGTAGCGTCATTTCGGCTCCCTTCACCATCCTCTAAAGCAAAACAGTCTTGATGCTTTTGTGGATACTTTCAAGTACTCTTATCCTTGTGCCGTTGGAATCTAGAACAGTCTACCTTACACAGCTCTCCAAACACCCTCACTTAAACCCTTCCCAGGCGGCTGCCTTCCAAGTGATCAGAACTCTGCAGCCTCCTGTTGGTTGATTAATTACTTCAAACTGAAAGGCCATGTTTTTACTTTTCATATCTTAATATCATTCAGATATCACAAATGTAAATCCATTTAATTCTTGTATAGCTTATGGTTGAGCTGCAAGAGGAATTTTCTCTTCAATGTTTAAGGTTCAGGCTACATTTGATTATAATTTTGATTATAATTATTGACTATAATTTGATGTTTTTCTTATCCTGCAGATTTATACTTAGAACTATCAATGGGCTTCTTACCGATGAAAGTCTAGATAAGTACATTCCCAATTATTTGAGTAGCTGTCAAGGCCTTACAAGCCTGAGCAAAAAAAAATTATGAAATTCCAGGAAAAACATCCAGGAAATAATTATTTGAGCGGGTCAGAAACAAGATGAACAGATGCAAAGAAAATGAATCTAGATCATCTATTCATCAGGGAAATGGAAAATGTATTAAAAAAAAGACGTCTAGAAGTTTCTTGGATTAATCTCAACTTAATACAAGTAAAAACCACCTCTGGAGGCGGAACAATGCACGAAAACTTTGATTTAGTGTGCAAATTGAAGGACCGTCTTTATCGTCTAAAAATATTTCAAGTGCTTGCCTGAAAATTATTTCAAGCTTTTACTCGCCCATGACAAATACTGTATAAGCTGAAATTTTCGCAGTGGTTTTATTTTCGCCAATTTCGTGGTTATGGCCTTGCGAAAATATCCACTCTTCATGATGCACATTCATTTGTGTACAAACACTATACACTATCAAAAACGTGAAAATAACAACACGCCAATGTGTCAAATTGGTCAGAAATCGCGAAAATGTCTGTAAGCTAAAATATTGACTTATAAATACAGTACCTGCTTGCCAAATTTCTTATAGAAGTTGAATGCGCAAAGTTTTATGCCCAGATGGTGCACTTTTTTAGATTATTCAGGCATAGAATACATATCGTGTAGAAGCTCATGTTAGAGTGTACAGTTAGTACAGTGTAAATCGATGATGTACATGTAAGTTAGGAAATGGCATAACAACATTCAAGCAAATGTAAAATATTCTGGCAAAGTCTGAAAGGTTTAAATGGCCTTTTGGGCAACTGATTCTGATAAATGCTTGCCCACATAGGATTTTCACGAGACCCGGGCAAGCGCGCAAGACATTTTTTTCAGCCCTGCAGTCTTGATATTACTGTGGTTTTTTCCCCAGTTGTAAAAGAGTTTAAGAGTTTATTTCTTATCTGATTCTACACATGAAGAACATAGAGAATCTGTACCAGATAAGTAAATGCAAAATTCTTTGTAATCTGCCAATTTTGACAGACATATTAGTGCCCTATTTTCACTGAAAAGGCTTACAAAATAGGATAAATCCAACAATTTTGCATCTCTGAAACAGTCACAGAGTTCTGTTTCACCGACAACAGGAAAATGGGTTTCGCAGAGGTTAATCAAAATAGAGAAGGCGTAATATAGCTATAGATATCCCTCTTCCCAAACACGACACCGCGGCCCTGTAAGGTTTGCGATTGTCAAATCTCTGTGAATGGCTAATTAAACTCAACTTAGTTAGGCAGACAAAAATACACAGGTCCCAAATATTGCTTCTTGTGTTCGCAAGAGTGAACAAGTATTTGGTGATCAAAATCACCCTTTCAACCATTCTTGAAGCTCTTGATGACATTTTCCTTGTCATAACAAGTCTTCTGGTGTATCATTGTACTCAACATGGATCATTTCTGACCACTTCCTATCAAAAATCCAAATACATGATACCAGCTTTAAACATGACTCGATTATTGCACCTGTAACACACTGGTTTCATCATCATAATGCAGATTCCTTGACCTTTGACCTCCACTCTCCTTCATGCAAGCTTTTGAACTTTGACCTTGGCTGTCCTCAGCAGACTCGGATGCCTTTACAGCAGTTCTTCAAGAGGCTTGTCAGCATAGCTTTCTTTGTGTTGCAACCTGATTGAAGGATCGAGGAAAAAAATGAGATTAATGATGTCAACTTTATAGGAAGGTCGAGAATTTGGGATTTCAAAGGGACTCATTGAAGCAGAAAATTTAAGAATTAGAACTCTTAGAAGAAAAATTCATGAGTCTTGCCCGATTTTGAAGTCAATAAAATATGCAATATCATTTATTGTACGAGCTGAAAGTTTTTGCTGGGGTTTTATTTTCGTTAATTTCATGACTATGAATTCACAAAAAAATTTCACTCTTTGAAATGCCTGTAGACTTGTGTATGATGATCTTTCAAAACAAAAAATGATAACCTGCTAATAAGTAAATATAACAGAATTTCAGTGAATTTGCAAAAATTGATGTATGCTGCATACAGTATTCCAAGTATGACAAAAAAATCATGTTCAAATATGGAAGAAAGCAAATTTCTAAAAGAATTAAATATTTTCAGTAAAGAAGTGATGGGCACAGACTGATGCCCCTCTTTCAATCAGTATGCAATTAAAGAGCTGCAAACCTCATCTCTCAAAAAAATCCTACAATCATACCAGAAAAATCCTGTTTTAAAAAAAAAACTAATCCTACTTTCCTAGCACGTTCCAACACTGTACCTCAAGACATTAAACATCTTATTTTGTCCACTGAGGTCCTACTAGCTGGCATCTCGGCAATTGCACTGCTGGGGCCAATTACATGAAATAGTCTTAGCTATCCTCTTCTTGCCAAGACATCCTAACTTATTGTGCAATCCTCTTAACATAGATGTTTGCATCTGTTTTAAGAGGGTGGCACAAGAAGTAAAGACGTCTTCGCAAGAATAGGATAGCTAAGACCATTTCAGGCAATTTGCCTCTGGTTATTATTTATATTCTTTTGTTTCTTCTATCAGACAAACATAATTTCAAGTAATAAAATACTGTACCTGTTGCATAATTCCACATATTAGCCAGCTGTCATAACTGTCATGATAAGAGTTGCCTCTATCCATGATCGCAGTTTTCTTTCAAACAATTTACGGGCCTCTGGCCCCTGTTGTCTTGCATGTCCTTCAGACTTGGTTGCGCCTGGAGTAAAATCTTGCAGATTTCTGTGTGACCTCGTTCAGCTGCCTGAATTGGAAGAAATGATGAAATACAAATTGTCAAGCAAGGGAAAACATGTTTGTCACACTTTCATGACAAGAATAACCTTAATCCATGATTATCGTAACTTTTTTTCAAACAATCTACTGGTCTCTGTTCCCTTTAGACTTGGTAGAGCCTGAAGGAGAATCTAGCAGATTTCCACGCGACCTCGCTCAGCAGCCTGGGTGGAATGAAAGGAACAAAAAAAATAAAGTGTATCCCCATTTAAAAAACAAAAGTTGAATTGCGCTTAAAGATAACAGTTGCCTCAATCCAGAAACTTTCAAACAATCTATTTTTCTTTGTCCCTGTTGTCAGCCTCACATCTAAAAGATTCCAATCTTACATAATATTTATGAGGATAGAAATTTAAATTTGAATCACCAAACAGCTGAATTAAATATTTTCTCATGAATGTGTTAGTTTGTTATAAGGCACTCTGTCTTTCATGAAGAAATATTTGTCACGTCTATTGGCAGGTCTTGCCCTTTAAATTTTTTTCTGGTGGTCACTCAGCCAGGCCACCTGAGCTTAAAAATGTCAATTTTCAGGTCGTCAAATTGATTTCCCAGTGGCCAAAATACTGTGCTTAAAATTAATCAAACTTGTATATACATTTGAATGTGATGGTTTCTCAATGATCATCCTGTCCACCTGATATGGCTTATTCTAGATTTATAGGTGGCCAAGCAGAATTTAAAACAGCTATTGGCAACCAAGCCATCGCTAAGCGAGAGTCCTGATTGGGGATTTGCAATTCAGTTTCTATCCTTGCACATGCTGCGAGAAATTAACACCTCTGCATTCTTACCTTATGTAATGCCGTCTTGGCGTCGCTATCAACCAGTCCAGGGTCAGCTCTGGCAAGAAGAAGTTGGGATACAATATCAAGATGGCCTCCATAGGATGCTCTATGAAGTGAGCTTGCTCCCCCTGAGCGAGTTTGGATGTTAGGATTGGCGCCGTGCTGGAGGAGTAGTGATACAATCTCTTTGTGTCCGTTCCGACATGCATAATGCTGTAGGTGATAAACCCAATAGCAGGATTCACAATTAGAACTGAAACGTTAAAATAGATATTTATTGGGGAAATTGAAATATGACAAGTTTGATATCTACAGGGCAAAGAGGCTATGTAACAACAATGAATAATTGTAGATTGCTATATCATTACCAGAATAGAATAGTCGAGTTTGAAAAAAAAAATGCCACAAAATGCTCTGATCGCAATAAAACTACACTTACTTAAATGACTTCACTAAATATACTCGCACTAATTATGCGAGCAGTTTGTGTGAAGAAGTCGTATCCAAAATGAGAGCAGTGTATTAATGCGCGTAAACTGGTCAATTATGCATCTGATGACGTCAGATTTCTACCCATAGTCTTGTTGTATCAGACCCTTTCCAGTTTACATGTTTAGTGAATAGTCAGTAATATGTTCGAAGCAGACATGATTTCATGTCATGATTTATGTACAAAACGTATCAAGACTACAATAAAGGGTGGAAAATTAAAAAGCAAAGCTTGCATTATACATTTCCTAATGAAAGGACTAGTACATTGTAAATGTTATGCAAGTCATGTCATGGAATTTGCATCTAAAAGTAAAGATTAAAGAACAATTATTTGGAGTTAATTATACTGTAATATATCATCATAGATCAGTGATTGTCCTATAATCAATGTTTCTTTTGCTTTCCTGGTGGTGTTTCACCAAGAGAAGAGAGACTTTAAGAAAGACTGGTATCCGTTCTTGCGCTCAATGATCAATTGATATTACATGTATTCAGTGCAAGAACTGATCCTGGTTGTTCTTTAAGTCTTGCTGAACTTGGTGAAACACCACCCTGGTGTGACCTGCACATTAATCCCTTCAGGACGATAGAACACATTTGTGTGTTGGTTCAATAACTTTTTGGTGTAGTGCTCTAAAAAATATACTTTTCACTTTTAATATGCTATTTGATGAAGAATATTCATAGCATTGTCATAACATTTATTGGAATGTTCTAAAAAGATAATTGTGTTCAGTGACATTGCCAATTTAGGAAATTAAAAATAATTCCTGTCCTGAATGGGATAATAACAAAGAAAGGCTCAATATAGTGCTGACAAATTGGAAATATGAATATTTTGTGCCGAGCAATGATAAAACTCACGAGAGCAGTGTAACCAGACTTGTCCACAGCATCAACGTCGCATCCTGACGAGATCAACTTCTGCACCCTTGAAAGGTCACCAGAGAGGGCAGCAGACCAGATGCCGCGATCCCAGTCCAACTCGTCAAGGGTTTGAGTGAGGGACGGTGTGGGGGATGGGTGGGCACAGCAGGCAGAGTCACCATGTCCGGCGCTGTGGTGTTGGTGTTGTGTGTGGGACATGATCTAACTTTTTAATGATCGTCGTCTTGAGCTGAGGAAATGAGAAAAAAAATTATATCATCAATACAGTGAAACCTATTTATAACGACGTCTTTGGGACCATGAAAATTACCTTGTTATATCAGGTTCCTCACTATATCAGGGTGAAAAAAACAAAGAACTATAAAGAGCTGGGACCAATAAAATCACCTTGTTGTAACAGGTATCTCACTATATCCAACCTCTTTTTAACGAGATTCCACTGTTTGGGCGCAACAAGCCGAGTCCCTATGCCCGGAGCTATGATGGTGTGTTTGAGACGATTATCGTCTTCAGCTGAGGAAATGAGAAAAAAATATAACTTTGACATTGAAAATGAGAATTTTAAGGCTGGTGGGATGCGGGTATATCCATCTCGTCCAGGGTTTGAGTGAGGGATGGTGTGGGGGAAGGATGAGCGCAACAGGCTGAGTCTCCATGCCCTGAGCTGTGGTGGTGATGGGTTTGAGACATGATCTAACGATTATTGTCTTCAGCTGAGAAAACAAGACAAATTTGTACCGTTTAAATAAAAAAGGAAGAGAAGTTCAAGGCTGGGAGGATGCATGTATACTTGTCCATGGTTTGAGTGGGGGACGGTGTTTGAGATGGGTGGGTGCAACAGGCCAAGTCGCCATGCACGGAGCTGTGGTGATGGTATTGTGTGTGAGACATGATCAAATGGTCGTCTTGAGCTGAGGAAATGAGAAAGGTTTATAACATTAATACAGTGAAATCTCTTTATAACGAGGTCCTTGGGACCATGAAAATTACCTTGTTATATTGGGTTCCTCACTATATCAGGGGAAGAAAACAAAGAACTATAAAGAGCTGGGACTAATAAAATCACCTTGTTATAACAGGTATCTCGCTATATCCGACCTCTATCTAACGAGATTCCACTGTATTAAAAATTAAGAGAAGTTCAAGGCTGGGAGGATGCGGGTAGCGTATATCCAATTCGTCCAGGGGTGAGTGAGGGACGGTATGGGGGGTGGGTTAGCACAAAAGGCCGGGTCGCCATGCCCGGAGGTGTGATAGGGTTGTATGTGAGACATGATCTAACTTTTTAATGATCGTCGTCTTGAGCTGAGAAAATGAGAAAAAAATTTTTAACATCAATACAGCGAATCCTCTTTATAACGACGTCTTTGGGACCATGAAAATTACCTTGTTATATCGGGTTCTCACTATATCAGGATAAAAAACAAAGAACTATAGAACTATAAAGAGCTGGGACCTATAAAATCACCTTGTTATAACAGGTATCTCGCTATATCCGACCTCTTTATAACAAGATTCCACTGTATCAAAAATTAAGAGAAATTCAAGGCTGGGAGGATGCAGGTTTATCCAACTCGTTAAAGGTTTGAGTGAGGGACGGTGTAGGGGAGGGATGGGTGCAATAGGGCGAGTCCCCATGCCCATAACTATGATGGTTTGAGACACGATCAAACGATCATCGTCTTGATGTGAGGAAATGAGAAAATTTATAACATTGATATTGAAAATGAAGAGAAATTCAATGCGGGTATATAAAACTCGTCCATGGTTTGAGTGATGGACGGCGTGGGAGATGAGTGGGCTCAACATGTTGTAACGATTATCGTTGAGTTGTGGAAAATTTCCATGAAATGAGAAAAATTTATAACTTTGATAATGAAAATGAGAAATTCAAGGCTGGTGGAATGTGGGTATATCCAACTCGTCGAGTGTTTGAGTGGAGGACAGTGTGGGGGAGGGATGGGCGCACCAAGCCGAATCATCATGCCCGGAGCTGTGATATTGTGTTTGAAACATCCATGATGTAGGCTACATGTACATGTAACTATCGTCGTTTTTCAGCTGAGAAAACAAGAAAAATCTGTGCTAATTCACTTTCGTATCCAGCCGGGAGTAAAATAATAATGAACGGCTTTTAGTAGCGCTTAGCAACTCTTCATCAGAATTATCATCTCTGGCATGGCCTGGGTACAAACTTAAATCAAAAGCCTTTTTTTGGTTTGCCCAGAATTTTTCCAGGGCAGTTTCGAACCGATTCACTGAAGAACTAGCTTGGACTATTTCATCTGGTTGTGCATTCCAGGTTATAGCCTACTCTAGACAGAAAAATCTGACTCTCGGAGGGTTTTTTTTAACGATTTCTGACTTTTGGTGGTGCCCCCTCCAGAGAGTCAGAAAACGCCCCAATTCAGCGTGTAGTGCAGGTTGTTGAAGCTACAATACACAGCG
>BQKZ01006046.1:23916-36961 GCA_036244855.1 Temnopleurus reevesii | reverse complement strand
GCCTTCACTAGAGGGTCGTAGGTTTGAATCCTACCCATGGCGTCAATTACCTTCAGCAAGAAATTCATCCACATTGTACTGCACTCAACCCAGGTGAGGTGAATGGGTACCTGGCAGGAATATATATTCTTTGAAATGCCAAGTGCGCAGTGAATGGCTGCCCCGCTAAAGCTAGGGTAATAATAATGTAAAGCACCTTGAGCACTCAGCAGGGTGGATACTTGCGCTATATAAATTGCATCTATTAGTTACTTTAAATGGAGTATTACAGATACAACAATCTTGCCTCTAAAGGTTGAAGAATGATTTCTAAAGAGAATGAATTTCAAGAACTCCCATTTTCAACTCTTAATTTGATTAAAAGAGTTGTGAACAGAAAGGTTGGGCTTTAAAAGGGTGTGTATTTGATATAAAAATATTGTCATTTTTCATTCTTTTGTGCTCCTTGACTTCGTACAAATCTTGCTCTCTTTTTAACACCTCAAATGCATGAATTTCTTTTCTGACAAAAATTTTGTTCTTCAATCTTCAAAGACTGCATGTATTACACTTGAAACAAGAGGCAAACTTGATATTATTGTAGATGTTATTCACTTATTGCAAATATAATACTGAATAATATTGAATAATATGAATAATATGAAAATAAAATTGAATAATATGTAAATAATGAATAATATGTAAATAATGAATATTCATCATTCACTATTTTGTTCAATGACTTGATTTTATATTATTGTACTAATATGAGTAAAAAAAATTATAGTAAAATTGCAGTGAATTTGATTCCTTTTTATGTTCAAAAGCAACCTTCACATAGATACAAAATGTTTATCGAACTTCTGAACTTTTGACCAATCACTGCCCTGGGATTAAAAGGTGCTCATGAAAGAGAGGTGGATTAGCCCTGGGGTCAGGCTTAATCTCATTGATTAAAAGATCCAGGGATTGATGAACCCTATCAAAATTATTCTCCTGTCCATAGGACAATTTGGACGATGACATTGTACATCAAACATGACAGGTGTCAAACAATAATAATATGTCCATTTACCTAGCACAATCCCTATATGCATACTCTACTGCTCCTGATGAGTATCATACTATTACCCCAGCTGCAACAAGTTGCTCTCTGGGTCAAGTGCAGTACAATGTGAATAGATTCCTCGAACAAAATTAACGCCACTGATAGGACTCGAACCAAAACCCTCTTGTTGGAGGGTGAGAGCCAGAATTACTACAAAGTCGCGCTTCAACGATAATTCAATTCTCTCAACCTGATTAGATCAAAACCTGTCATTACAAATTGATCACCTGAATGTCTTCACCTTGAACAGGTAATTGCTCAAACATCAAAAGGTGTTGATAAGACGTAGATCAGGATAAACCTGTGGTACCTAAGGATTTGGGCTAATTAGGAGGATTAAAAGCCCTGACATAGGTGCATCCATCCGCCATCAAGACTTGTTAGATGCTTTACAGATTGTCAAGGAATTTACAAATTTACCACTTCCAGCCAATGATTTATATCCAATTTGCTGATGATTTACTGTAAAAGCCAATATTTCAACATACAAAAATTATTGTGAATTCACTGAATTTCCGACAATCTTAGTGAGTATTTATTTTCACGCCTTGACAGTTAATTGTACAAAAGTCTATGGGCATTCTACTGAGTAATAATTTTAGCAGATTCATGGTTGTGAAATTCGCAAAAATTAAACCCCAGTGAAAATTCCACAAGCTCCACCTCTTCATATGATAAATATGTGTTTGTTTAATTTTGTGATTTTCACATCTTGTTCAATCAGTAAAAATATGGGCTTTTAAACAGGTCTACTATGTCTATTCAGTAGTTCACTATAAATTTTCATGAACATGAATTAATATATTGCAAAAGTTACAAAAATAAGAATAAATGAGATTATACCTTGCATAAATACTTGACAACTCATGGTATTTCAACTCAGTGTCCAGAAAAATCTGACTTATTCTTTACAAAAGAGCAGCATTGTCAATATTAGCCCAATCCTACACAATATAAGATGACCTTACATTTATCAATACAGATAGTGATAATTAAGATTATTGCTTTGTTTTTGTTTGTGTTGTAATATAAACTGTTTACATTTATTTTACATCTTGCGTAGTATCTTGTGTATTGATGATTTAATTCTATCAAAATCTGTGAGTTTTAAGATACTTTTGATGGGATAATGAACATCTACCATTGTCTTGTTAGGGTATGGATTACAAAATGCGTCAGACTTTAGCCTTTCTGACAGCTTAAATCTCTGTCACTGAAAACAAATATTTAGTTTCTACTCTTTACTTAAGTAACTGTCATCGTCAATGGCCAATACAATAAGAAATGGCCTTGTCATTATCACTGTAGATTACAATTCTAAATCTGCCTAATTTAGGCTCCAATATCGTCTTCATAGAGTGACAGGAGTCAAGGGTATTGTTGCATGAAGACAAACAAATCCCGACATAGCGTCAATTTGATGGGCATCCAATCGAACTACATTTATGTTAATTCTATCTCTCTATATAGAAGGACATGTTTCAATGGATTTGTAACTCGTTTCATGTAACAATACGCACTGGCTACTGTCACTTCGTGAAAACACGAATGATATGATGGTTATAATATGCCATCAGAGGTAATTGAAACTTGATGCCGTTTATTCTGTCTCAAGTAATATCTTATAGGGTTTCTGTCGTTATTTTAGACCAATTAAGATAAGGTTAATGTCCCAAAAGATCAAAATGGTCACCATAATGAATCAGACTTTGGCCTCTTGTTTCGCATTTCACAGATTTGAACAAATATTTGCGTTAAACAAACTACTCTTTCACTGAACTGTCCAATTTCTTCTTGGACAAACTATATGAAATTGACGTAAAACGAAAGTTCTGAGTAAAAGTCAATGAGACACCTTCTGGTTAACCTTCCCTGTATTTTCATACTTTAGAAGAATAAATAGGAAATATAAGTCTGTGTGTAAAGATACTTTCTTTGAAAACATTTCATGAAGCTACAGTGAACAATATAATTCAAATTATTCCATGAGTGATTAACATCGTCATTGGTCTCAAGAACTGGTAAAGCCCCAGTCACATAGAAGGCTCGATTGAACAGAATTGAACATGATTTTTCATTCAGTTCACTGTCACTGAACAAAGAGTTGTATTGAATCATGTTTAGTTGCGGGTTCTATGTGACTGGGGCATCAACAACTACAGGACTGCTGAATGAGCATCTATAGATGAACTGACATAGAAACAAGAACACAAGGCTGCTGTCAAAATGCATGGTAATTCAAAGACGATCATTATTTCAATCTTATTGCCACTCCAACGGTCTAAAAACTTGTTTCCTAAAATGTACACCACATTTTGTTATGATAATATCAATAGAAATTTATATAGCGCATAATAATTAGGGAATAATAATTAATTAATAATAATAATTAGGGAAATTCTCTATTATCTCTTTTAGATTTAGTCAGGTATTTTCCAGGGTGATTTAAAACAAGATTAATCAGCAATTATTGCAATTAAGACCAAGACAAAATGCTTCATGCAACCTTATTCTTTGATCAAATTAACTGAACCATCTAATAAAGCCAGATGACACAGGGATATCACCATAAGTTCTCTATTACATCACAACCTATGTAAATGTTACTGGGACAGCTCGTCATCTAAAATCCCTTGATTAAATATTGACCAAGNAATCTATCTAATATCCACTTCAGAATCCATTAACAAAATAAATCATGAAATCATTCCACAAAGCTACCCATGCTCATCGGCCATTGTCCTCATGAAACGTTATGAATTTCCAGTACGATAAAGAGAAAGTTCTTGCTATGGATTAAGATTTTATAAGTGAATGATCTGTACGAGAGAGAGTCGCAGATCGAAGTGACTCGGTGCCAAAAGTTGGACGATTCTTTCCCCCTCGACAGCCAGCGACTGATTGCAGTGGATTGTGTGAGTGAGCGAGACGGAGGAGGGGGGCAAGCTTACGTCATGTCACGCAACGCTTCAGCTACGTGTGGAGAGGAAGGGAGAGAGAGAGAGAGGGAGAGAGAGGGGCTAGGGCATTGACGTGAAGATCGGCTTTCAGATCAGGAAGCGAGACTTTGTTACGAGTTTGGCGAAACATATCTCGACCTCCTATCACGCTCTCTCTCTCTCTTTTCACTTTCCTTGCTCTCCCTGCCCACTATTAACCGCTATGCCCTGCTCTCTAATTCTAGCCTTTTTGTCATTCTATTAATTTTTCTCTTATTTTCAGTCTTTCAACCTTTTTCTCTTTCTTTCATTTTCCGTCAATCTAGGCAAATGTCTTTGTTTCTTTCACTCCCTCCCCTCTCTTGGCCTTCCCCAATCTCTATTTGCATATTCACATACTGTTTTCTGAAGTTCAGAGAGCATAAAAAATTGGAGACCTGTATTACAATTCAAATTGATTTGACAAAAAGCAAGATAATATTATTGACCTATTACTTGGATTTGTTGCCTGATATATTTTCCATATATCACTTATACATGTACGTCTTGCATCTACCACAAAATATCTTAAAAATTCATCAGATATTGTGACACATCAAATTTGCCTGCTATTTTACTCTGCACATTGTGTTATGAATATTTTCGAACTTTGCAGGTAATTCTTGATTTGCAAAATTAGAACTGTAAAGAACAAATCAAATCTCTACAATTACCGAAAGTTTTTCAATCAATCAGCAATATAAATCCTTGCTTGCACAAGTGAAAATCTAGCTGTAAATTCATTTCTCCTTCAATTCTATCGCTCTGACCCCGCTCGTGATAAGTTATTGTCACATGAAGCGCCAGGTGCGCCCATCACAATTCAATTTCTACTCTCTCTCTTATGACTGTTTGACTCAATGCCCATTTACCATCACTAATACATGACGATTAATCACCTTATTGGCCTTCTGTTGGCCAATATACCCCTTTTTCCCTCCCCACCTTGTCTATTTTACTCTATATTTTCCATTTATAAGCCATAATTTGTGATTTTAGGCAAGGAAGTTGACCTGGCAGGTCACCAAATTCATGGCGGAATCTAGCTGGTATCATGAACTTCAATTATATGCAATATGACGTCAGGTGTACGGTGAGAAATTGTGTCAATTAAATAGTTAATTATCGCTAATTAGATGCCATTTCTGGTGATACAGCTTTAATTTGAGCATTTGAGCATGATAATGACACACTTGCTACACTAACACTTTTACGCAATGAATGTTGAGACTACTAATTTCTGGTATAAATTTGATAATAGTATAATAAGGTTATCGCCTTTCGAATGACAAACTTGCTAAACTGACACTTACAATGACTATTCAGACTGGTAGTAAAATGTGATTCTATGGTCAACATTTTTACACATGCATTATCAAGTCTCCAAATTAACACCGTTAACACTAAATTCTATTTTAGGAGGCAAGCTAGGTGTAAGAGAGAAGTGACTTCATGCATTTTTCACCTTTTTTGAAAACATTATCAAACTAAGAAAAGAACCTGAATGTTATGCATTCGTACATTTAATAATTCGTAAATACGATTCATAGATCCGCTCTGCAGAATGCTCAAGGTGCTATTTGTGTTATTATTACTCCAGATTTAGCCTCGCGTACACCAGCGCACATGGTATTTCTAAGAAAATATATTCCTGTCATGTGCTCATTCATCTCACCTGGATCAATAGCAGCAGAATGTGGATAAATTTCTTGCTGAAGGAAAGTAACATTGACCATGGATACAAACCCCGATACTAAAAGGAAAAAGTTGGACAACCTAATAAACAACCCTTCCATTTACTTGCACTCTCAGTGTAAGCTTTAACAACAAAAAGTGTTTGGGAAAATATGCAAGAACATTGCGATCAACCCTAAGTTCCATTTGAATGGTTCTGGTAAATCAAAATAATCAATGTAAGGGCATCTTTATAAAACAGGAGATCGCAAGCCTATTAGAGCATGTTCCATTTAAACCATTGACTACTGAATTCTCTAATTCCCATAGACTTTGTGCAGGGAATAACTGCTTCAAGATGTCAAAGGGTTGAAATGGAATCCTCACAGCTTTCTTGCAAAATCGCTCAGAGTTTTAGAGTGTACATATTATGGAATATGCAATGGGCTCATTCAGATTACTTACTTGTTCCTAGATATTCAAATGTCATACCAAATAATTCAACGTCTACCTTTGTTAATACAGATACATTCATAAGCATGTCAAATTCTTAAAACATAAGCTGACAGCACTAAAGCAGAGTTTCAAAGTGTGCTTTGTTTAACTGCTGCTGAAAGCTCAATTTTGCCAAAGAGTCAGATTCAGTTGTCATTCTCACAGTCATAGATTTAATGTGATCAGAATGGTAGAACTAAAATAATCATTGTAATTATAATAAAGAATTGATTATTCAAAACATAATTTGCCAATAAATATGCAAATTATATCTATTTTCAGTTGACCTGATCTTTCATTAAAATGATACACTGGAAAAGCAATTGAATGCCTAAATGAAAGTGGGACAGAAAGTCCATTTGAAAAGGGGCCAGCGTCAAATCTCCACAAGTCCAACTGGCATCACCAAGGCAACTCCATGTTCATGTTACATACATATTTCAATGTATAATTACAAATGACAATATATAACTTTGTATATAACTTGAAAGCAGAATAGGCTATGATTTCATGTTGTTGTTAATTTTCTTCTGTTTTTTGGGGGATATTTTTTGCAAAAGCTTTTGAAATAGACTTGGGCCCTCTTTCAAAAAGGTATTCAATCAATTATTCTTAGCATTTCTGAATAAGAAAATGTCAAAGGTTGATGTGATAACCTTACCAAATAGAAGAAAGAAATGAAGTTTCCTTTTGATATCCAAGAAACTAAATAGATCTAATTAATAGAAGACACTATTCAGCAATTTCTCAAAGCAGCTAAATGAATTTCCTGTAACTCTACAAGCTTGTAAACTGAAAATATGGAGAATCATTGCTTCACTTTTATAAGATTTGACCATTTCCTCTATATTCAAGTATGTACCCGTTTCAACTGTGAGAAATATAATGAATAAAAGCAAAATAACTAGTCCCGAACCATTTGTTTTCAAGACTTTCATGTACGTGCTTGTCAAAGTAAATACAAAATTGATAGATTCATGATATACCAACTAGTATCTACCAGATGCAACTATAGTACAACAAAAAAAAAGTATAAAATCACATCTTAATTTTATTTTGGTATCATGACACAATTTCCTGTGAATTCATGTTTTTGGTAGAATGAAAACTTTCCTGGCGCATCCGATTGTTCCCAGGTTCTTCATTTATGCAACCAAACACCAAAATAAACTTGTGGTGGATGCCATATGTTCAGTGCTAATGGTTTGGCAGTAAGGTGCCAAAAACAAATAATAAATTGATAGTAAATCAACTAGTATCTACCAGATGCAAGTCTATTCAGTATGACAAAGAAAACGTCATGTCGTATCAAAATTTTATTTCTAAACCATAATGTAATTCTATGGAGTACAACACCAAAAAGTAAAATCTCATCTGGATTTTTTTTTGGCGCTTTGATGCAATTTGTAGAACATAAAAAAAAAGGTAACGTCTCATCTAAATTATATTTCGGTACCATGACACAATTTCCTGCAAATTCATGTTTTGGTAGAATGAAAACTTCCCAGGCACATGCGGTTGTTCCCATGCATGTACTTCATTTATGCAACCAAACACCAAAATAAACTTGTGGTGGATAACATATGTTCAGTGCTAATGGTTTTGGCAATAAGGTGCCAAATGAAAATTAATGGTAAAGCAACTAGTATCTACCAAATGCAAGTCTATTCAGTATGACTTCGTAACTTCATCAAAATATTATTTCTAAACCATGATGCAATTTTATGGAGTACAACACAAAGAAAGCAAAAAATCATATCAAAATCTTATTTCGGTATCATGACACTATTTCCTGTGAATACATGTTCAAGCATTGGTAGAATAATATTAATAACTTCCCCTGTGTTTTCGATTTTTCCCAGGTACTTCATTTAAGCAAATAAACACCAAAATAAACCTCTTGTGGTGAATGCCATATGTCCTATGCTAATGGTTTTGGCAATAAGGTGCAAAATAAAGAATTAATAAATTGATGATAAAGCAACTAGTATTTACCAGATGCAAGTCAATTCAGTGTGACTGCATATCAAAATATTATTTTTGGACCGTGAAGCAATTTAATTAAGCAAAAATCTCATCTAAATTTCTTTTTCAGTATCATGACACAATTTCCTGTGAATTTGTGTTCTAACATTGGTGGAATAAAAATCTTACCAGGTGCATACAATTGTTCCTAGGTACTTCATTTATGCAACCAAACACCAAAAATAAACTTTTTGTGGTGGATAACATATGTTCCGTGCTAATGGCTTTGGCAATAAGGTGCCAACGACTGTTTGACAGGTCGCATTAATATGTTTTAGCATATGAACTTGAGTCATAGGTATACATAACAAGTCCTTGTGTTTCGTTGTTCCTATCTTTGTTGATTTCTCTTTCTCTCTCTCTCTTTCTTTTTTACTCTCTCTTTCTCTTTATCTATCTCCAGCTAGCTCTCTCTCTCTCCCTCCCTCCCCCTCTCTTTCTCTCTTTCTATCTATCTCTCTATTACTCTACCCCCTTCTCCCCCTCCCTCTTCTTTCTTTCACTCCCTGTCTCTCTCTCTCCTCTCTTTTCTCTCTTATCTCGCTCTCTCTCCCTCTTTATCTCCTCTCTGTATCTCCCTCTACCCCCCTCCCGCTCTCTCTCTCTCTCTCTCTATCGATCTTTCTCTATCATTGTCGATCTCTCACTTCCCTACTTTGTCCCTCCTGTTTCCCTACAGCTCTCCACATTCTATTCTTCTTTCTAGTTTGTGCTTGAACTACAAAATACAATCAATGGTAAAACTGCCAGTAATCATTCCTGATTAAAATATACATTATTTTTATCAATAAAGAATCAACTATCTTCTCTTTAATGACTTGTCTTATCAAATTTAAAAAATAGTCTTTCTGAAAAGACTCAATTTTACTCTCAAGTTATTTCATAACCATACTCATTGAATACCGTATCTCCCAAGAATACTGCTCTAGTTCCTAGACAGTTTTCACACATTAACAACTGGAAAATGTGTACAAAAGTCCTAATACTGAATGGTAGGCACACAAATATTGCTGTCTCTAATGTATGTTTATGAAAAATATGAAATAACTCTGAACTTGCTCATAGTTTTCTTAGTATAATTGTTTCCTCACAACATAGGCATTTCACACTAACCAAATTTATCATTCAAACAACCACGAGAATGGTTCCCATGTTAACAAAAGTGAATTGAAAATGATGGGCGGTTTCTGGCGGTTTTGGGAGGTTTCAGGCGGTTCAGGGAGTAGAGTAAAAGGAGGGGCAGTTTTGAACAGTTGAGTTGCTAAAGGATTGAAGTCACCAACTCATCTTCCACCATGTCCACGGGCAACTCTATATTTATAGTTCAAACGAACACAATAATGGTTACCATGTTAACAAAAACTCATTGAAAATGATGGGCGGTTTCGGGCAGTTCTAGAAGTACAGTAATAGGAGGGGCTAGTTTGAACAGTACAGTTGCTAAAGGGTTAAAATCACCAACTTATCTTCAATGGGGAACTCTATATTCAAAATTCATCTGCAAAGGTCAACAAGTTTCCCCTCACATTAAAAAAGACGGCGTCTTGCCAAGTCGGCATTCCCAAGAAGGTTTTCCTTCTGAAATGGTCTAATAGTTCAGTATAGGATGCATGCTAGATGTCTAGGCATGATATAAAAGCAAGACAGGTATGCTTCGAGCAAGGAGATAAAAAGAGGAAAACATTTGTGAACATTGACAAGCAACCTGGGGGTTATTGGATATAAATAGAGTTACATTTTATGTTGAATATAGGTCTTTTTCATGTTGTTTATGTCTAACATTAACCTAGAAAGTTGAACTTGTATTCTACAGTGGAATAGGAGAAAAAAGTGATGAAAAATGCATTTTGATTAAAATTAGGGTTGCATTCTGCATGAAAAAGTATGAACTGATGGCTAGCTCTATCTTGCACATATATCTACAATATTTCCCTTTTTAACTTGTCACATTATTCATTATGTCCATCATATGAATTTCAATGCGCAGTTAAGCAATCGTCCGGAGAATCCGGTCACTAGAGCAAGTTCTAAAACGTTATGCCTATGGAGCAAGATCATACTCTGTTTGTTTTTTACCCCCATAGTCTTCGTTGGGCGCTGAAACTTATTTTGGTACCACTGGATTTGAAAACATGAATGTTTTCTCTCTTGAATCATGCCTATTTAAATTATATTTGCAAAAAAAACCTCCATCATTTTGCTCCACAGAAACACAAGGCTTGCCGCACAATGCCACCAGCCAGCGTTACATGCTCCAAACTCGCCGCATAGCTGTTTTGTGTGGGGAATTAATCAGTCAAATTAACTGCACAAAACGGGGAAAACAGATTTATATGAACCTCATATTTCTTCTCTGAGTATTCTAATGAAATTTCCATTACAATCTCAATTTAAAAACATAATTTTAAAAAGGTATCACACTGATGCATGTCTTATTAAAAAGCTTCATAATTCTAAATCTAAATAGAAATCATAAAGCCCTATTTCAGGTTACTCTGTTCAGTTCTCTTGATATATCTTATCAAGTATTTTAAATTGAAAATCATGTAATAACTTGATTAGACATGCACCCACAAGTTCATAATGATCTCAATCAATTGCCCTATTAGCAAAACAAGGACATACAAATTCAGGAAATTGAAAATACCCCAACAATGTCTCTACAGGAAAAGAGCTTCCCATCCTAAAATGATACTTCATAAAAAGTTCATGAAAAAACCTGTGGTCATTATAAACAATGTTTCACAATTGTTATTTCCCTAGTAGACAGTCCAGTGGTGTATTTATGATTTATGGGTGTTCCTTGCCAAAAGCTGTGTGATGAACTCTGCAATTCATCTTCTATGTAGGTTGGGTATATGATCTGCTCTTATAAGTGTTGCAATGCTAGGTAAACCTTGGTCAAACATCATAACTCCTTACCAAAGGGCTGTGTGATGAACTCTACAGTTCATCTCTTATATAACATCAGTTGTGTATCTGTAATCAGCTCTTACAAAAATTGTTGCAATGTAGGATAAACCTCAGTCAAACACCATATTTCCTTACCAAAGGGCTGTGAGATGAACTATACAATTTGTCTATACTACGTGTATAACATCACTTGTGTATATATGTGATCGGCTCTTCATTATTGTTGCAATATCAAGTAAACCTTGGTCAAACATCATACTTCCTTGCCAAAAGCTCTCAGATGAACTCAACAATTAATCTTTTTAACTTCACTTGTGTAGATGTGATCAGCTCTCATAAACATCATGATTGTTGCAATGTCAAGTAAACCTTGGTCAAACATCATATTTCCTTGCCAAAGAACTATGTGATGAACCTTAAATAATTCATCTGTTGTACATAGTGAATTATGAAATATGTATATTGAAATGATTCCAATGAACTTCAAGTATTAGATTCCCTTGCCAAAAAAAATTGATGAACTGTGCAATAGGCCGATTTACTAATATGTAATAGATTCAAATTTATGCATGTTTATCATCATAAATCTTGTGTATAAAGAATGCATAACATTTTGGTTTATTGCATCAATGCATCTATTAGTGAATTGCCTATTGATCTACTATTCAATTATTAATATCAACTGAGCTGAAGTTACACATTTTGTAAGTATTGATGGAATGTTATGTAAACCTCTATTAATCAAATCCTCTACAAATTTTCTGACCATCCATTTGAAAAATTAATATTGTCTTATTAGGAAGAAGAATCAATCAGTGTATATCCTAAGAAATAATTGTTGATTGTTGATGAATATTGTTGATGATTGTTATGATTTCCTCTTAATAATATGAGGAAAATATGATGATAGGCATTTCCTATAAAGTTTTTTAATTACAAAAGAGGTTGTTTCTTAAAGTTTGCTCATGATTTTTGCTTCTTACTCACCCATCACATCTGGAATATATTGCAGACTTCTGACAATGCGATGGGCCAATTTCATAAAAGATGTAATCAAACTTTAGATAAATATTAATCTTAGGTCTATGGCAAATCATGAACTATAGAGATATAATTGATTTTCAATTAATCATATCTCTTTTGTGTTATGATTGATTGATTGATTTTAAATTTCCAATATAATAGCCCCATGTCTGGGAAATCAAGCGTTTGAATTTTTAAAAGTAGCAATTAATTCTTATTCTTGTGAAGATCATTAATGCATTTATGTATCAAAGCAAAGGGTATATTTGATTCATTACGCTAGATATTAAATTAAATTATTAAACAACTTAAACAACAATTTTAGAATCAGTTCCTTTGATGATTCACTGTTGTGATGTAACACTTAATTACTACATTGAGGGTCGACTGTAACTTTAAAAAGTTCACTGCTTCAGCAATAGTTCATACACCATCTGATATTATTTACGGCAAAATGAGGGAAATGGGTAAATATTGAGATAATGAGATAATGTCATTCCAATTAAGAAGTTTCAATATGGCATCACTTTGAGACATTGGAAATGGAAATGAAAACATTCGTATCGCGCATAGAGATGTGTGACTTGACAGAACCCACAAGCAGGATGATGACAGTTAGTAAAAGATGAAAGCCAGATATACATTTATTTCAGGACAACTGAATGCTCTTCCCAATATGCTTAGCATTAGGAACCATATATAAATCCAGTAAATTATGGAATAACAATATAATAAACATGCGCGCACCGTGGGGGGGGGGGGGCTTTGGGGGCGCTAGCCCTTTGGATCAGAGCTAAGGAGGCGTCAAAATTTGATGACCAAAAGTGCTTATAAGGGGGCGCCAAAACAT